>OMLP01045072.1:0-24843 GCA_900302685.1 Spondyliosoma cantharus | reverse complement strand
GGAGACATTCCAGTGCTGAAGCACCGCCTCTGGCGGTCAGTAAGGATGAAATAGAACGAAAGTTACATATGTAACTACGGTTCTATGAATCCTGGATGACCGCCAGAGCGTTCTGTCACTCAGAATCCTTGTGGTTTTGCGAGAAGATTCTGCTGGAACAGATCCTCTGATGTCACCGGAAGATATAGGTTAGCCAGTGTCATCAGGGGTCACAGGTGACTTTGTTGGTATAAACACTCGACCTGCGCATGTGCGAAATGGAGACATTCAGTGCTGAAGCACCGCCTCTGGCTGTCAGTAAGGATGAAATAGAACTCCAAATGAAGCTGATAACTATTGACTAATGAGAGATACAGAGTTAAAGGCTGAGAGTTCCCTTTTACATAAAGCTCTACAAAGTCAGGCTTTAATAAAATGTTATTTTCATTAGAAATTAATCTTTACATTTTTTTCCAATAAATTTCTTAACTGTTGAATATATAAAATGTCAAGAAATTGTAAAAAACGCCCATCACAAACTCCCTGGGGAAAGGTGCAAGCTTTAACCAACTTATTTTACCCAGTTAAAAAAGGTATTCAGTGTAGAATTTATAGAATAAAAGCAACAAAGAAGAAGCTTATACCAGGGAAAGTTTTACGTTCATCCTCAATAAACTGTCTATTCAATTGTTAAATAATTAACCAGCCATTAGTTTCGGTAATATCAGTGTCCATGTAGACAACCAGTTTGATCAGGATAAGGTGGTTTGTTTCGCTAAATTTTGCAAGAGGCAACATGAGATTATTTCCTTCCACCTTGATTTTGACATGTTTCACTAATCAAAACAGACATCGTATGTGCAACGCAGGCTGTCACCACTCTATCAATTTTAAGGTCATCGTCCAATTACATTTTTATTTAAACATTTTGTTTATCAGCACTGATGGCTATGCCAAACGGGCAAGAACAAAAAAAGAAACTGTTGCTGCGAACTAACTGACCGATGCCATGTTAGGTGCTATTGTTTTTGTTTTATTTCTTTTTTGTTTTTTTTTGTGTATGGAGGTTGGGGGGTCATGGTGGATTGGTGGTCTTGCTTTTGATTTTGATAATTGAAAATGAAAGCTAATTTCAATTGATTTTTTCCCCTACGTTTAAAACACATATAAAACGAGCCTCAGATATATAATTGTAGTGAGTCACACAGTAGATAGATTTGACGTGGGAGGATTAAATGGCTGACTTCAAAGACTGTATGACACACTACCTGAACTCCAATGTCTGTGCACAGCTTCACAAAGAGATATTGCACATCCTGAGGTTTGCATTAATCGTAAATTGATGGGAAACCTGGGTGGTGCATGAGGTTGATGGTATAAATGAGAGAGAGAAACACACCTGGTGTCAATCTGTCCGTTGATTCGTCTCCAGCGGTCCGACAGCAGCCCCACATGCTCACCGTATTTGGACAGCATCATGTCACACCTGTGGAAGGGCCCGCCCACCTGGCTGTTCCAGTGGCTCGCCTTGTCAAACTCTGCCTCCATGGAGGCCAGAACATTCGTCTTCTGATCCAGTTCTGCTTTAATGTTCTACACAGCGACAACACACAGGAAACACAGGTCAAAATGTGACCAGTTATCAGCATGTTTTCAAGGCATACACCAAAAACAGCACAGAAGAACTCTCTAGCTTTTTCATGACAGTTTTTCTAATTTAAGCTGATGGCTGACCACTGAGCTGTGCACTAATATGCACTGTTATTCTGTCCAGGCTGCAGCTTGCCAGGTATGAGGCTCAGTGGTGCAGAAGAAAATCCTGGAAGATTGCTGTATCACAATTGGTGTTTTTTTTACTGGAGCAGTACATGTAAGAAATAACAACAACAAAAAATTGTATGAAAATGTAATATGGTGTATAGAATACCTTCAGGGCCATCATGTAATCCTCCACCTCACTGGGCAACAGAGAGGTGGTCTCTTTCTCTGTCAGTCTTGCCTCATGAACTTTCACTATGTCCTCCGCTCGAGCCACACTCTCCAGCAAGTCCCTTAGAGCCTGCAGCCTGATAGCGATAAAGAAACAGTCATTAAATAATATATTTATTTTATAGATAATGTATGAGATCGGTTTGTCAGAGTAGCTTACGCTAATGTGTGGGTATAGTGAGCGTAGTTTAATACACAAAAAACCCCAAAAGTATCAATTGGAGAGACATCCACATCGCTAACACACAACTTAAATTCAACTTCTGGTCAAATATCTAATATGGAAATCTTTTGTTTGCATTGTATTAAAGCTGTTGACATGGGTCTGTGACTAAGCTGTCCAAAACTATTCGCTATGTAAAATTACAGCGTAGTAATGGCATTCTAAAGACAGAATGACATCACACTCCAACTTTTCTGTGTTCATTAATCTATTAATCGTCGACTTAAATAGAAGAACTAGATAGTTAATGCAAACACACATCCAGTCCAGTGACAATTGCTCGGCTGGTCTTGACTTCTGATGCAGAAATGCCTCCAGAAATTGAAAGAACACATTTCAGAGAGTAGGTTAGTGACACGTTGTTCTTCTCAGATTTGTGCAGGAAAGGCTCCTTTTCCAATAACGTGCCGATAAAAACTCTGTCGTTCATCTTCTCTCTGAAGTGTGCTCTTTCATTTTCTGGAGGCACAGGTCTTTCTTGCTTATGAGATCTCGGTCATCAAGGATATGTCTGAAAAATCAATGCTTAAAAACAAGTGTTTGAGTGAGTTTGCATCGTCTCACCGGTGCAGGTAAGCTGATGAGCAGCTCTCCAGGCTGCCCAGTCTCTGGTTGATGACTCCAACCTCACTGCTGAGGAACTGGGCTTTGTCTGAATCACTCATCCCGTCCAGCTCCTTCAAAATACGCTCCCTCAGGCGTAAGTACTCCTCACGCATAGAGTCGATGTCATGCTGGACTGACTACATGAAAACATACACACATACAGTTAGCGCAGTGGATGTGAGGAGGAAGTACTCGGATTTAGAATTGTTTTGTGTTTACCTCTAACTCAATGATCTTGAGGCCGCAGTCATGCACCCCGTTGTCTCCCAGGCAGATGTGAATGTGCTGACTCAGCGTGCCCTCAATGGCCTCCAGCCTCAGTCTGAGCTCGTGCATCTCAGATAAGCTGCGTGAGGATGAGGAAGCAGACGAGGAGGACAGCTGCACCTTCCTCTTCACCTGCTCTGACTTGGTCCCCTTCACGACGTCCTTCTTAATCACCTGCTCTTTTTTCACCACCTCTTTCTTTACTTCCGCTTTCCTCTCTGCAAGTTTCCTCATCTCCAATCTGCGTCTCTCTTCCTCCAGTCTCCTGGCTTCCTCTTCGGCTGCAGCTTGTTGCTGCTGCTGCTGCTGCTGGATTATAATCAGCTGATATTGTTGCTGCTGCTCAGCTGCCTGTTGTATTTCTATCTGTCCCTGTTGTGCAACTGTGAGCAGACACAAGATGTTACTAATAGTTAGTAGAGGAAAATGTTATAAAGTCATTTGTTATTCTCTGGTCCTGCAAGTGGACTGTATACAGAAACATGATTTGTGCATTTTCAAACACTTAATCAGTAGTTTCTCTTGTGTTAGAATAATTTAGCATAGCCTGAGCAGTCCTGTATATTTGGTGTAATACTCACTGTAAGTGGGCAGCTGTACCACCAGCTGTTCATAGTGGTTCTGGGCTCCATTGAACTGGTTCTCCATAGTCCTCTTGTCCTCATCAGCGAACATCTGGGAGCCGCTGCAGCTCACTTTGAACTCCTCAAAGTGAGTCTCCAGGCTCTTGATGATTTGACGGTACTCCTCAGGACGCATCTTGGATAGCTGGACACACCCAAACACACACCATGTTTGACTTTGTTCTTAACAACATCACAAGCCAAAACCTTTACTGTAACTGAAAGAAAATTCAACTAATTCATTTTAAAACAATCCAACAATAATAATACTTTATGTAACTGTTTGAAACAGAACGCAGTGCTGAAGAAACAGACTAGACTGAGACAAAAATGGTGTGAGAATGATGGTACACAATCTATTAAATGTTTGAACCTGAACTTATCCCGGTTTATAGAGTCCAGCACATAATTCCACTTAAAAGTACAAGTTGGAGTTTTTACACTGTTTTTGTATGAATTAGAACTGCAATAAATTGTTGATTAACTAATGAGACGATCAAAAGAAAATTAATCAAAGACTAGAACCGACTACTTACAGACTAGTAATGAGCCTTTGAGGTGGTAGGGAATTTTTTTTAAGTGTGTTTTGGACAAAGCCTGGCTAGCTGTAACTTTCCAGATGTATTCCTATCTATATTCTTAAGGATTTTACAGGCGGGTTTGCTCAGATATCATTCGCAAGCTGATTTATACAAAATGTTATTGCTAATAGGTTTATTTATGGCACAATGACAGTATTCTCTGATTTATTCATTCATACTGACTGGAATACCACCTGAAACACACCTGCGATATATAACTCTTTTACAAATCTGTTCTTTCTTTAGAATATTCACATATTGCATATTGTATGTAACATTTCTTAGGCTAATACATTAACATATGTATCAATCTAAGACAACAGAAACTGACTTCAGAGAGACGACTCATCACTTACCATGGAGATGGTGAGGGAGTTGATGCGTCTGATATCCAGGAGGCAGTACTGCCAGGCGATCAGACTCTTGACGTTGATGAAGAGCTGATTCCAGATTGACAGTATGGCCTCGTAGTACTGCTCGTTCCTTCCAACAAAACAGACACAACATTTAAACCTCCACTCACAACAACGAGGTATCTTGTATCCCAGATAACAACTGTTCCTCGAGTTATAAAATCCTCATCTTTAATCAAAAAAAATAAATACATGTTGGGATCTTACTTGTTGGCTAGACTGATGCTGAGTGGATTAGGAGGTGGTACGATCAGACACACGGAGGGCACCGTCATATCCAGTCCTCCCGGGCCTGTAATGTCCCACTTACTGCGCTGACTGTTGTCCTTCAGGATGGCCTCGTTGCCCTTAAGGATCACCTTCTGTGGAGCCCAGGGAAAATTGTATAAATAAATAGACAAACAGAATCAAATCTGGCTCCACGAGACACAAGTCATATCTAGTTTTAAAATGTTAGTACATCTGAACATCTTCAACACACTGGAAAAGGCTCATTACCAACTGTGTCTGAAAGTTTGTGAAAGTTTCAGACCTATCTTCTATCCCATAATGCAACCTAGCTACGGAGTGACATCATTGGAGGCAGTTAATCAGATTACATGCATCCTCCGGAGCTACAAAAGGCTTTATTCTACCTTAATCACATATATTAGTACTCCCCAAAACCTGTAAACACACTTTAATGTGTCAAAATGGTGGAGTTGCTGTTGAAGGATCCAAGAATCCACTGTAACTTAATGGCGAAGCCCCGTCATAGCAAGGTGTTTGGCCCTCCTGCTTAATTCTCCCTTCTGTATTCCCTCTGTATATACACATTCCATTCAGATATTAGATGGCATCTTTCCCTGGAATAAATACTGTGCCTGTTTTTAACAGTGCAAGTTATATAAAAGAATGCTTCAGCTTCACTGATTTTAAATTTAAGGTGAAATCATGACTAAAATCAACCCAATCATGTATTCATAACAGATAAACACAAGCACTTAATCTTGAATCTTGAAATCTGGTCATTATTAATGTAGTCTTTTAATGTTTGCAAATGTTGTTGTTGGGGTTAGTACTATGTCTATGGGTTTGGTTACATATTAAGTATTTTAGAGTAGATATGTATGTATTTATATTTCAAATTGCTTAATACGTGGATATAATGTGCAAAGATATTAGTATATACAGTTGAAAAAGAGAAAGGAAGAAGAGAGTTTATAAAACGTGTGGCTGTGAGTTAAAAAATAAAGAAAGAAGACTGACCTGGTCTTGTCTGAAGTCACACAGGGCTTTGACGATGATGGGGCTGATGCTCTTCTCTTCAGGGTTTCTGGGTTTCAGTCTCACGATGTTCTTGGAGCTGTTGACCAGATGGTGAACCTGCCGCTTGTTCTCCATTATCTTCTCCTTCTCCCTCTGGAGAATTGATTTAAAAAAAAAACAATATCAAAAAGAGTAATTACAGACAGCGAATTCTGAAGCTTAAATCAGAAAAAGAGATAAGACTGAAAATGTAACACATTAGGATTCGGCAGGATATTGATATTATATCATTGTCCTGATCTGAGACTATACATGGTCTTAATTTATCAGACTGTTCTACTAGTTCTTACATGTTTGCTCATGTCATATTTTGCAATGCAACCTTAAAATGTTGTTATTTTTCAGGGCTATATCACCCAGCCCTTGCACAGAATGAATAAGAATAAAATAGGCGGAACCAATAAATTACAACGGGATAAAAAAAGTAAGGGCAATGAAAAGACCAAGTTATGAAACGGAGTCTAGACAATCTACAGATTAAGCCACTCTGATATGCAGAAGCCCTCAGAGGCAAGAGAGAAAACAGAACAAAATAACAATAGAAAAATTGTCCTGGCCAAAAAAAGATCAACAAAAAAAAAAGAGCTTGATTCCAACATCCCTTTCATTGGTTTTCACATATAAAAAAAAAGAAGAAAATATCATCAGAATTTTTTCTCTCTTGCCTTTCAGGGCTTCCATACTCAGAGGGTATCTATGTTTAATGTGCTGTGACATTCAAACGGCCCTCATTAAAGCCCAGCTGATCTGTTAACGCTGCGAGAGGCTGATTTACCTCCAGTCCCCTGAGGACGTCCAGCAGGTCTTCCAGTGACGTGTTCTTGTCACAGACAAACTTCTTTCGGACCGTCTCGTGTTCCTTCTGCAGGACGCTGTACGTCTCATTGGCCTCCTTGAAGAACTATTGATAAACACATAATGTTATGTATCAAAGAGATCATCAGGTAGACATCATGGGGTTTCCCTCAGTGTCATTTAGTCGAGGGGACCCACTTTCCTCGACATATCAGAAAAAATCAATGCACTGCCATGAAATGTAACTTTGCCCTTGAGGGAGCAGAGGCTCTGTATCACAAAAGCTTTATATTCAACGAGTGATGCGACCCTTATGACCATATGAAAACTTAATTGATCACAAGGGATGAGATCTGTCTGATTCAGCTCAGCAGATGACAGTGACTGATTGAACTCATCATACGTTCCCTTTGGATCAATTAACATCACTGTGTGTAGATTTTTAAGCGTGGGTTCAGGGCTCGATCTGTGGGAGAGGAGCAGCATCACTTCCTGTCTGCCAGAATGTCTTTTCTGATACTACCACAGGGGATGCACATAAAAAATATTTTTAAGATTCCACACATTATGGCTTTAAGATTGGAGAAACCAGCAAGAGCAAGCTCAATTTTAAAAGCAACAAACTTAAAAATCCATCCATCCAATCCATTTAATTTGATCTGAATTTGATGAATGTAAAAGCCTTATTAGAGGCCAGCGAGAGCAGGAAATAACAGAAAACCTTCTGAGTGTTTTCAAGTTGGGAAAAGAAGGCTGATAATCAATCAGATGGGAATGTGTAAGAAAAAAAACAGCTCATGAGAAGTTTAAGCAGTCCTGCCGGTCAAACGCCTGTCTGAAATTATTTACAAGCTGTGATTTTCATCTCAGCCAGCTCCTAACAGAAATATCTGGTTCTTTAGCCTTCCACTATAACCCCCTTTCAACCAAAGCAAACCAGGTGCTGGTTCTGGGCTGGTGCTATTGCTGGTTCAGAGTTGCTTCAACTTGCGAAACTTTTAAGAACTGATTTGCTTTCCCACGGGCACAAGAGCCATTACGGAGTCACATCATCCAAAACTATGGCAGGCCACATCGACTCTTTACCCTTTACTCAGCCTTTCCAATTTACTCTGCGTGCCTACATTGGCTTTCAAACATGATTGGTCCTCAACCACTGTTGCTTTGATTAGTGAAGATCTTCTCACGTATACGCTACACTAGCTCTGGTTGTAAAAAAATGGTGGCATAACTGGTTTTAGTTGGTCCTTGGTCACAAATAAGTGGTTCTTTTTCTAGACCAGCAACGTGTTGGTGCCACTCTCAGTGTTGCTCCATTGATGATGGACACTACAAGTGACTCCCTTTAGATTACAAGCAGTCATTTCATTACCTGCTAATGCATAAATGTTTATTAGAGCTGCTTTAAGTTGCACGTTTTGTCCTGTTTACCTGGTTGTAAGCTGCATTCTCCTTCAGATGAACGTCAATGCACTTTGTAATTTGAAGCAGCCAACTCCACTGAGTCTGCAGCGTGTCTCTGTAAGCCTGAAGAGATGCACAAACACAGAAAAGATAAGGCTCCCACACTTACAAATGCATGTAAACTGATCTGAGATGTCTCCATAGATACACATGATCAATGGGTCTGTCCACACCTCGATCTTGTCTGAAGCTGGATGGTTGTTCTTCAGGAGGGTGTCCACTTTGGCTTTCAGTTTATTCAGGTCCTTCTCTTTGGTCTCCAGGGCACTCATCAGTTTCTGTTACGTAAAAAGAGGTTCAGTAATCACAGGGGACACAAAAACATGGAGATGCAGCTGGCTCTGCGGCTCAGCTCTAAGTGGATGACTGACTGCCACTGCCAAAATCTAATCGATCACAGATGACTGCTCCCTTATGAGATGCAGATTAACTTCATAAAAGAGACATTCGTGTAATTTAGACACAGCATTTGCCAAGAATGTTAATTGACTTGAATGAAGCTGAAATTAAACATGGATTTTTGTACCGAATTCTCTCCTGCTTCTCACTGAACCTTTACGTTTTCTATGGTGTCTGTTTTACTGACCGAGTAGCTCTCCTGCTTCTTGGGGATGTACTGGTCGATGTTCTTGTCGCCCCAGTCAAACATGAGCTCCTCCTCCTCCCTGTCGTTCACCCACATGATCTCTTTGGACATCTCCTGGAGGATCTGCTGGAGCTCCTGCAGCTGCTGAGTCCGACCAAACGACATTTTCTGGCTCGACAGAAGAAAGTGGGTTTTAATACGTGACCAACAATCTGACACCGGTAAAGATGAGCTGATTACATATTTGTTTATTTTACCTGCAAACTGTCCCATTCTTGGTCCAGAGCATGAAGGTTTCCTTTGTCTCCTTTCTTAATCTACAGGAAGAGAATTGATTTACTGAGAGACTCTCAAAATGTGGTCTCAAAAGTACAGAAAAATGCAAAGCACTATTAAACACAAATCCCTGACATTTGATCAGTTAATCCTTAATTCATCCCGAAAAACAAACTCATAATCTAAAATAGGGTGATAACTGTAGCAGCCAGAGATCTCTCAATATGAGGGGTGATTGATAATTGTATGGCCTTAGGTATGGAGGACTGAAAATGTCCAAAATGAAAAATATACAAATGGTTAGATAAATAAATGAATATACCATTAAATGCACCAAATATAAAATGCATTTTAAATGTAAGCATTGGTTAAGCAGAAAAAATATAAATTTATGTTCACATATTTATAATATGTGAACAAAAATTATATTTTCATTTTATAAATTTATATAAAATATAAACTTATGTTCACATATTTATAATATGTGAACATAAATTTATGTTTTTTCTGCTTTAAAATGCCTCTGTATTTATTTACCTTCGTATTAAATGAACTATTTATTTACTTTCTCATTTATTGAGCTATGTATTTATTTATTTTAGATTTTGAAAGTTTGAGTCCTCCGTACTGAGCCAGAAGGAGATGAGGTATACATCTGTTGTCGGGTGCACGAGCAGTTCAGTCGATTATGCAAAAGTTTGAAGTTAATAACTTTTGTGGTGTTTCTGTTTTGGGTATATAATAAATGTTAATAATGATATTCCCTAATTTACACATTAATATGCTTCTAATACCTGTATTATACCAATATTAAGTGTTATCTCAAACATATAAAATATAAAAAAAATTGTCTAAAAAAAAAATATAATAATACCAATAATCATGATAAACACAATTCAGTGTTACAGGGAAAGGCTGAAACTGTTCATTTAATTTATTAAAATATTTAAATGAAATCTGGCGGACCCTCAAGTCTGGATCCCACCGTCAGTTCTGCCAAACTGGAACTCTTCATCATCGTCTGCCAAGGAGGTAATGTTTTATTTATGTTAGCTGATGGGATGTCTATTAAGTTTCTGTCCCTGAGGAGGACTCTTATGAGGTTTCAACAAAATTTAGAGGAAAGTTATGAGCAAGTGATGCAAGTTTTGGTCCAGATCCATATTTTTTTTCTTTACATTTCCTCGTAAACTGCTGCACTTGCTGGCTTATGAATCCCACCCCCCGTATGTGTTTATGACGCAGGAGCAGATCCAGGTGAAGATTTACAAGCTGTTAACATTTCCGCCTGCATTACGAATTAATTTGGAGCTTTGTGCATCCTGATGGAGACAACTGAACTGTATGGTGTATGTGTTGTTTAAGTTCTTTCTGGTTGTCTAATAGTGACAAAAGACTTTTTTTTCAATCACAGCATTCATGACACTATGCATTCTAGTCTACAGCATCCAGTACAGTGTTATGTACCCACCAGGTCGTCTCTGGCTCGGTCCATCTCATGGCTCCTCTGGATGGAGCTGTGAAACTTCTGGTGGCTGTTGAGCTGCTGCTCGATGGCTGCTTGATCGTCTCCCCAGGAAGCTGTTTCAATCAGACGCTGAAGCACCAAACACACAGAAACATGTATTTTACTAATCAGAATATATGAGAGAAAGACAGCAGAACAACTGACTCACAACTCTCAGAAGCACATATGTTCAGTTCAGATATATCAGTTGTTTTTCAAACTTGCCTGATATGGATATAATGTCGCCAGCAGGTGGTGGCAGAGAAACGAATTGGATCAGGATTGTTTTTTCTGTGAATTTATGAGCCTGTTTACTGAAAACATTTCAGGAATCTACCAGAAGAAAATTGGCCCAAGACTTAAAGACAAAACAAAAGCTTCTTTTCATTTCTGTTCCCCACTGTGTGTGTGGCATCACGTAACAGACAAATGCTCTCATGCACAGAGTTCTGTTTTAATTGCCGCTCCATCTTCCTATAGCAACACAAAAATCTACCTTTGGAGTATGAAAAACTCCTTTTAGAACAGAAAAGTTGCTGTAAAATCTAAAAAACTTAGGTTAAAGATATTTGAGAGTGAAGTTAAGACACAAAAACTCAACGTTGTGGTTAGCGGTTGAGTCACACCCCTATAAGATGTTATTTACACTCTGAACGTGCGGTCGAGCCTGTGGACCCATTTCAGAAAAGATACACGCTAACGCTTTCATCTTAGCAGCTACAGTACAAGATGTCAGCATGAAGAAGGGTGCAAATATCACCTTTTTAAATACATTTTGGATTTCAGGGCTTCCAGACACCTGGATGAAGCCATTTTGATTTTTTTTGTGGGGTCATTTTTTGTTATCCCCAGTTACTTCAGTACTTCAAGGGTGCTGCAATAGTTTGTGATTTACATGACTTTCTATAGGTGATGACTCATACTTAATATAAACCTGATGTTACCTTCAGTGTTACTGAGAATAAAAATCAGGACTGTCGCTCTGCATGAATCTGCTACGTCTGGGTGTGTTCTCTTACTTTGCAAAGTGAATGCGTGCGTGTGTGTGTTTGTATGCGCGCGTGCACACCTTGTGCTGTGCGATCCAACCCATGGCGTCTTGGAAGCTCCGTCCAGGCTCCTCCCAGGCTCCGCCGCTCCCTCTGGTGCTCCTCCTCCTTTGCATGGAGCCTGTGATGGCCATGTGGACGCCCCTCAGCTGGTCCTTACACATCTCCAATCTGTGGATGAGGGAAGAGAGACGGGACATTTTGCAAGACTCAAAAGACTCAGACTCAGAAAAGGAAGAAAGAGATGGAGAAGTCTTCCTCACGTCTGGACTACATTGTCGTTGGGCTGTCCCATCTGTCTCAGGTCGATCGCGCAGTTCTTAAGCTGCTCAATGGTGTCTTTAGCCATCGCCATGTAGCGCTCTGCGTCCCCCGGGGCGCTGCCCTGCAAGGCACAGACCAAACATTCAGAGACATGTACAAAACTACTGTGCAGGAGGAAGGATTTAGAAATATACTAGTTTTCATGTGTAAACATTTTTCTGATTTGTAAATCGAGAATGGTACAAAAATCCTGCACAAGGTTTGACACTTTCATCCAGTTTGTTTAATGTCTATAAACCACAATTTATTAACCTTTATTTATACAGGTAAAATCTCATTGAGACCCAGGGTCTCATTTACAAGAGAGACCTGTTGAGTACAAGTATCTTACAGTGTGCTCCTTCTCAGTTTTCATTTTTTTTGGACCTATGCACTTCATGAGAACTTTATGTTCGTAGATTAGTTTATCTGTTGGGTTTTCTGGATGTAACAAAGAGCCAAACACTCTTGTCTTTGTCTTTTAGTACTTAGATTACAGTAGATATGTGTTGACGTGCCAAAAATGTAAAAAAAAAAAAAAAAAAACCTGCAATGAAACTCCCTGTGAAAAACCTTCGGACTGGATCATTTCATAACATTTGAAAGTAAAAGGGGTAATATCTTGTCAACATACAGAAACAGTAAACTCCTAAATCAGCCCCCTCCCCAACATTATTCGAGCAAATTAGATGAGTTCTGAGAAAAACTAATAATTCACACATCGCTCAACACGAAGCTGTGAAGGCATGTGTGGGTTTGAGTGTTTGCAAAACTCATCTGATGATTTGAAGCTGTCACTGATTCCCTGACAGTGTAAATACCACTCAAGAAGGTGTGGCAACAAAAACAGGTCCACCAGGGAGATAAACAAAATACTTCCATGAGTAACAAGGTTCATTTTTCATGATCTGTCACACATAAAAAGCCTTCTCATCCGGTTACTCAATTTATAACCAAACGACATTTCTGTCATTCTTTCTGCATTTTCATGCCAACAGACACTGAAGCTGCAACATGATGCTTTTTCTTTTGAAATAAAAAGCAACATATGAGCTCTGAGCCAGACAGAGCCATTGAACAGCTTTGCAAAAAAAATGAAAGTCATGACTCACGGTCTGAAGGGCGTATTCGGCTTTCTTCAGGTACTCCTGGCACTGGCCCTGCAGGACCATGGCCCTCTGGTGGACGGCACTGAGGTTGGAGCCACTGCAGGGGGCAGCAGAGGGAACTCATCACCACTTTATCATTAAGCCACCACAATATCACGTTTAGACCAGGGGATACTGACTTTGTTTTTACTATGTGACCACTTTAAATGAAGGCGTGTCTACTTGCATGTGACATGTTGCACATGTTAATCAGCTGTCAGCTGTTTCACCAAACAGTGATGTTCTCCCCCCAAATGGTTTTACTTCAATATTTTTTGCAGATTGTGTTTCACAAAAAGCTGAATTTGGTCAGAACAAGATAAAATAAACTTCTTCAGAGCCCGATCAATACTTTTTTTAAATAATATTAAATAATAATAATATTTTTTAGGGGCCTATGTCGACACTGATATTAGCTCTAAAACACTGCGATATCGATATATCGACTGATATACACACACAAAGACATGTAACATACAGATGACACAGTCTCATAAGAATCACTTTCATAACTTGTTTAGGCTATGATTGCATATTGTTAGTAATCCATGTATTATATAGCGGATAGCCAAGTCAGAAAAGTATGATCATGTAAATTATACTAACTGGTATCCTTTATTTTTGAACACCATGGTATAGCTGTTATATATGAATTTGTATGTGTTTTGTAAGCCAATACAGGCTGAACAAGTTAGTTAATGACACACTTATAAAACCTTTATCATGCCTACCAAGGAACTACAGATATAAATAAGCATTCTTGCAAAATCAAGTTATGTTCATAAGCGTGCTCCGTCCCAATCAAATAAACAAGTACAATAAATAAAATCACCATCATATGCAGTAGGTACACTGAGAAGGTTAAGCTGGTTTTAAACAATTCAAAAAGTTGTGATTTCTTTCTTAGTTTTTTCTCAAGTGAGTCATTTTAAAATGACCAGCTTCTGATGAATTCTATCAACATGATCACTTCCATGTTCCACCTCTAACAATGGGAGCATTACTAAGTATCATTCTGCATTGCAGAGCATAAAGTGACACCAGATCAGATACACCAGATGGCTATAGTGATATGTTGTGTATAAGTGTGTTCTGTGTTCAATATTATCATAAGAGACCATTAAAAGCAAGATAACGCTTTAAAAGTCAACTTACTACAGTCATAGAAAACTAGAAACTTCTAAACTGTTCTTTGTTGGATCAACTATGAAAAAATGAAGACACTGTTTCTAAACATAGTCAAACGTAGCTTTGACATTTCTGCTCTGCAGCTTCTTGTTCTTAATCAGCTGATTACCATTAACAACATTTCTGCAAAACTTCCCCAAAACTAATGCGCAGCACCACAGAACAGAGCTGAGGACGGTGACGCATCTATCATAAACTGACATCAGCTCTGATATACCAGTGACTACTATGACCACTACTCAACTTTTTCTATCATTCTCACTATAATCGGTCAGAAGAATACCTGCTGATAAACATCTGAAACCTCATGATAACATTCGAACCCAGGAACTAATCACCACATTTCATCTTAGAATTGTAACACAGTCTTCACTGTTTTGTGTCAGACATGTTTTGATCATGTCAGTCAGATTCCCTCCTTCCAAAGTACCACAGTGACAGATTTCCTCTGTCTGACTGGAAGGTCTGCAACTGACACGCATGTATCTGGAACAACGAGTGAGTGTTAAGCTGTGGCAGCAGCAGGAATTTAGCAGCTCAGCGTGAGACATAAATCAAACGCGGCAGAATTTCTCTCCAGGGAGGGACGCTGCTGTGCAGAGACGAAGCTCATGCGTAACTTCCCAAAATCTGCCAAACCTCAACACTTTCAAGCCAAGGAGACATTTGTGAGAGTGCAGCATTGTTTTGTTATCGCTGTGCATTATCAACTATGTAACAAAGGAGTCAGGTAATGTGGTCACTCCTTCAACAAACAAACTCTGAATGCACAAAAGGTCAAACTTTGGCAAAGTTTATTATAGAGTACACCTTCTTCATGAATCGTTTCTCGGAGTATTAGGTCACGAAACACTGTTCTTTAACTCAGTGAAAGAGTTGTAAATATCAGATTATCTCCTAGATTAGTGTTGATCCAATGAGACTTGCTTTTTGGGGTTAATGCCGATACTAGGTAGATATTTTTAAGTAAAGAATTCCGCCAATACGCAACCATTATTTGTAGTGAGCCCTCAAATATGGTTGCCAATTACCTGTGACAAAGTTTAAAGTTTAAAAGCCTGCAAAGCAGTTAGTTAGTTAGTAAGTGAGGAAGTCTCTTGGATGAGAAACTGAAACACGTTCATTTGCCTACGATACAGCACCTAGGATTACCATCACCTGGATGACTGAGAACCTTCATCAGCGTGCGTCAAAGACACGTCATGTAGGCAGGACATGTAACAGCTTTCTGTAAAATAACGTTGGTGCAATGAAAGGTTGAACATTCTGTGGTGTTTTCAAATTGGAAATGACCGCAAGCGTCTTTTGTTGCATCCTAATCACTATTAAACATGTGTTTTCATATCGGTGCATATCGGCTAATGATCGGTCGGCTCTCCAGATCGGGGCGGTGAAATTTGCAGAAGAAAGTTACTTCCCTGTAATTCTGATCCCTGCTAAAGTTCTCATGCACTTGAGTGTTTGGTGTGTAAATGCCACAGCTGTTTGGTTGGAGGAGTATTCTGTGTGCTCGGGTGCGCAGCCTGGGTGAAATGAACACTGGCACACAAAAGAGGCTGTCATGATGAATATTTCAGAACAGCTCTTTTCAGACCGCAAAGAAGGCAACACAATGTCCCCCTCTGCTCCACAGAGCCCTGCAACAGGTGCCACCTATGGGTGCCACCGAGCAGAGCGCACATTCAAAAGTTAGCGAATGAAGCGGAGAGTGAATTCATACCTCATCCCTCCGGACATCCCGCCGCCCATACTGCCCATCGTCCCTCCGGACATCCCGCCGCCCATCATCATCATGCCGGACATTCCGCCTCCCGCCATGCCGCCGGCCATCCCCCCGGAGGACTTAGAGAAGGTGTAGGTGTTGTAACCGTCCATGTAGGGGTCGTATCCATTACCGCCTCCGTGCACCACCTCGCTCCGTGCGTAATGTTGGTTCAGGTCAACTTTGGACGCGGACCTGCGGCCCATGTTCAGGTTCCCCCGAGACCCGTACATACTCATCCTGACGGGGTCAAAGACGACTCGGTGGGAGAAACCGTGTGGAGGAGAGGTGCAGCAGGCAGCTGGTCTCTCTGACTCCACCTGACCGCCCCACTGGTCCTGGTGCAGACTGCTGTCACACAGAAGGGAGGATCGTTTTTGGAGGCGGGTGACCACACCTCTCTGTCGCTCCCCAACCTGCGGAGCCAAAAAAAAAACCTTTCCCCTCGGTCCACGCCACTCCCCTCCAGAGTCAGCTGGAGGCAAGGTGAGTGTTTGTGCTGCTGCAGCTCTGTTTCTGTGGGAACAAGCATGGTCTCAAACAAGATGTCCTGCCTCCTCTCCCAAGCTCAGCAAACACAATCATCATCATCCACCTCAGGAAGAAGTAGGTCCCTTACATCCACGTAGACAGGACTGAAAGTAAAGATATTATTGGAGTGGGGCTGCAACAACTCTATTCTAATCTAATCTAAACAATGAATCAACTATCAGAAGTTTGCAACAGGGCTCCACTGTTTGTGTAAATGTTGCAGCTCTATTTGGAGGGAAAGGGAAATGTTTTTTAGAAAGTGATGCATTCTCAAAAGTTAGAAATAAACGAGAACATTGCGCAAATTGAGGATATCTTGGAAAGTGGAGAAGGTTTCAGAGTAAATCATTTTAGAAAATGATGATTGTGAAGACTGATGATATTTTTTTTGTGTTGGAAAGTTATAATATGTCATCTGGTCCTCACTGCCTTAAAGGGGTGATTCATTGAATACGAATTGCTGTAAAGATTAAAGGAAATGTTCACCCAAAAACTCAGTCATTATCTTCTCCCCTCGCTGATGCAAAGTCAGGTGATGTTTAGTTGTCCACAAAACATTTTCTGGAGCTTCACAGCAAAACAGTGTTGCAGGATTCTCCTAAACAACTGAAGTAGCTGGAGACTTTTTAAAATGTGAAAAACAACCAAGAAAAAAATGGCTCCATACAGCTCGGCCCAAAGATCCCAGACTGATTTGAGAAGATGTTATTTAACATTTAGCTTAGCAGCTACAGTTATTACGCTGTAAATAACATCTGAAAAAAATTGTCATCTGGGGGCTTCTAGAGATTTGGATCATGCCGGACGAGCTGTATGGAGCCATGTTGTGTTTTTATTCTCGGTTGCCTCCAGCTACTTCAGTTGCAGGTGGGTTGTTAGGACCTGGAAAGCATTATGTCCTCACAAGACTAGAAGTAGACGGTGTGTGTGCACCCAAACGCACAGCTTTTATCTGCCAGTATAGCTAAGAAGACAAAAATATAACCACATAAGAATGCAGACAATATTTTCGATTCAGTCATGTTTCAAAATAGAATGTATAAGCCCGTTATGCTACTTAAGTGCATATGATGTCTTAAAAGATTATGTAAGATCTGCTGACTCCTGTAAAAGTTAAAGAGCTTCGAGGCAAACTGCTGCAGTGACAGATGATGCATCCACAACATTCAGGAAGCATCCCAGGCCTCTCCTCCTCGCATCTTTCAAACACCTTTCCTCAACACGCCCCGTCTCAACCCTCTGTCACTCCGCAGAGAGAGAGAAAAAAAACCCTCACTCTACTTAAACACTCGCCTGCAGCCAATGGGTGGGACTCACAGGGCAAACAAGTCCGACAGCTGAAAGTGAACTGACATCAACTTCGAATTCACATCACGGTTTGAAGACTGTTCTCATATTATGAAAAGCAAAACATACATTTTTGAAAGTGGCTCGGATTGATGTCTGATTACTGCTTTTTTTCAGACATGTCCCACTTATTTTGCTCACAAGTATTATTTATTACATATTATACATTGTGTGAAGAGCTACACTGACAATGCGCAGTCTAATTCACAGGTGTTCTTTGCATCATGCGCTGACTTTACTTGATATGAATCTGTTGTGATGTAATCAGTTATGTAGTTCATCATCCTGAGTCGTGAGTATGTCCCATGCAAACGGAAACAAGTGTGTCCTAACTGAGAATTTAAGTGATTTTACATCCTTAAACATTGAGCGATCACGTCTGTGTCTGTCTGCAGGTGTTGGGACCTTCTAATGCAGCTTGGAATCAGCTGGCTGTACGGCAAACATCAGGCAAACGGTGCTAAAAAATCTGTCGAGTTGTCAACCGCAGACTTCGGAGTCATACTACACAAGTGTAGAGTACGAACACACTCACACTCACAAGCTCACCCCCTAATTATCCATCCGGCATATGCAAACGTCCTCTCTGTAAACAGCAGTGTGATGTAGCTGTGATCTTTTTTTAGGTCACGCTTGCAGCATACTGAGCTCTGTCAATGGTAATACCGGTCGGCCCACCACTACAATATTTTACCAACTCATGTGTAAACATTTCTCCAAACATTCATGTTCACCTCGGGATGACTTCTAAGAGCTTTGGTGATCCTCTGTTCAGCCAGTGCCACCGTCAGGTCAACATTCTATCACCAAATACCTGCAAAACTAATGACTGTCCAGTATCCAGTATGACAAACGAAGACGGTAACATCAGAGATAAATTCTTCTGACTCTAAATGACCTCGATCAAATGTACAGTGTTTATTTACAACTGGATGACGTCTTCATTTTTGTTTGTTTTGATTTGTGTTTTGCGTCATGTCGTCTGTTGGACTTCATCATGGGATATCTCCCAGAGCATTATTATTTGGGCAAGGTTTTTCGGATGTTTAGATGATGTGGAGGTTTTGTGCTACTGGATGATGTGGATGATGTTGATGGGGGCAGTGGTGGCCTAAAGGTTAGACTGGTCGCCAGTTCAAATCCCCAGACAGGCAGAATAGATCTGGGTGGGGGAAGTGAAAGACAGCGCTTACCCTTCCCTCATTACCACCACTGATGTGCCCTTGAGCAAGGTCCTTAACCCTGACAGCTCCAGTGGAGCTGCTAAGTGGCTGAGCGGTGTGAATGTGATCAGAATGTTTCCTGGAAAAAGAGAGTGTTGCTCTCAGTGAACCCTCCCTGAATACACTTTTTAAAAGCATAACATTAGTGACATTTAACTCTAATTATATCAAATTAATTTTGATGTGCCATTATTTACCCCTTTGGCTCACAGTCCAGCTTCAGACGGGGATGACTGTGAAGCTCTAGAAATGTTTTGCAGACTATGAAACTTCAACTGACTTTCCATCAGCATGGACTGAATTTTTATGTTTCGGTGAACTGCTCCTTTAACATGCTGGAATGCTTGGTTTGCTGTAAGTGTAATGTGTCTTTATAGATGTCATGTAGCTGAACAGACATTAAATAAAAATATTCTTTCATTCAGTCATTAAACCTCTTGGTGTAGACAAACATCAGCATGTTAACATCATCACTGGGACCATGTTAGCTTGCTGAGGTTAGCTACTGAATGAAAGTGTAGGAAAGTGTAGCTGTGCTTAACAACAGTCAGAGCTGCTCACACGGCAGAAGACTCTTTAGTCTCGTTTTCAGTTGACCAGAATCTCAAAACAGCAGCACAGGTTACACAGAATTAACAATTAACAGATGGAAGAAGAGCAAGGACTGGAATAAAAACCAGAAGAGAAGTCAGACTGAAACCACACGGTTCATTTGCAGGTTTTGAGTTAAGACCCATCATGTCTTGCCTTTATTGGCACGGTAGCAGCTCAGCATTTCCTCTCTGACTTTGACCTGATACAGTTCACCAGCACAAATAAAGACGATCACTATAAGTAATAATAACATGTGATTAACAAGAGCTTGAATCCTCTGTCACCCAATAAACTCAGCAGCTATTGAGGAATGTAGCGCGTGTGTGTGTTTGTAAGTGTGTGGGATTGGCAGTTACGTGTGTGTGCGCACAGGACTGAAAGTAAGAGAGAGAAGCATGAATTAAGGGCTGTGTTATGGGATTTGTTTATCGCGTTCTGATTTATTGCAAACAGCTGTTTTCCATGAACTCACTTATAATTGTAGACTTGGTACAGAAGAATTTCTACCACATATTTTGGGGTTTGATGGGTCAGCAGCCAGCAGCTCTGCTCACAGACTCTCCATTTTCATCAGTATCGACTCAGCCTCGGAGCTTTTGTGTGCTCCCTGTGAGTGATTCACAGATCTAATAAACTGCCTTAACATTTTTCTCAGGGGAAAAAAAAACGTTCATGTTACCATCAAGGTATTCCCTGTGGCGAGTTACATTCAAGAACACGCCTTTGCCTGTACCTTTTAACTCACACAGACACACACCTTATGCCATAACTGCATTCCAGTGCTGGTCCTCCTTTTTTTGAAAACTAGATTTGTGGCCTAATTTGCAGCTCTGAAAGCTCCGCTGTCATTTAAAACTGATGAAGTGCTGAGCTTGAACTCTGCATGAGCATGTTTCAGTGGGTTAATTACACTTCAGAGGAAAAACTTAATTAAGACAGAAGAAGGGGATTGTCACAGTCATGTGCATATTTAATCTGCTGCACAAAAGCCTTTTAAACTAATCACTGAATTCAACACTTTTATATTGTATTTATATGTGAGTCTTTTCTGTCCTCTGGCTGAGTTGAATAATTCTAGGGTGTGCTTCTGAGGCGTAGTCCCAGTGTTCTCACCCTCTCCCATCTCCTTTCATTCCTGATTACTGGAGGCAGGATAAGGCTTGCACACTTTAATGGGTTTGTAAGGTTGCCTGACATATCGTAGGGAGTGTGAAAGATGTGCAGAAGCTCTCTTGTTTGACAGGCTCATGAAGAGGAAATGGAAATATTGTGGAGCACCAAAAATATAAATCTTTTTGTACTTAATCCAGAACTAAAATACAGTTAACAAGAAAATCTTGATAATTTCGTTGATCAGGCACTTCCTGCTCTGAGAAAGTCATTCTCGCCCTCATATCTTCCAATCTTGAGTACTTGAACTTGCTATTGTTAGATATCACTGGTCCAGAATGCTGCAGCGAGAGTAAAGAGAGTTCAGTTCTTACCTTTATTCACTGGCTCACTGTTACTGTTACTGTGGCTGCACCAGCACCAAATTTACCCAACCCTGCCTACGTTACATGCAGTTATGTTGACTTCTTTAAGGGATATCAATGATTAAATGACATTTTAAATGAGTGCCGGTTATGTGAAAGGGGTCAACAAGCCCACAAAGACTTTAATGCAACTCTTGGCTGGTTTTAGCTAACAAGCTAGGTCAAACCCACTGATCGCTGCCAGCACAGCACCAAACAGCAGACAAAGTTTGCAACTAGCTTCTGGCAGCAGCTAAAGAGCCAGAACATTTCTCAGGAGGAGTTTCTCAGCTATAGTAGTTTTAGAAAAGTGATTTAGAAGTCAGTGGTTGCCAAGTGAGAGACCAATGTAGTTTATTTTGTTTTTTTTTAAAGTTTTTTTGGGGGCCTTTATTGCCTTTATTGACAGGACAGCTTGGCAGAAGTCAGGGAATGAGATGACATGCTGCGAATGGCAGAGTTACTGGGGTGGCGCCAAGAGACCAATGTTTGAGACAATGTTAAAGAACCATAAAGTTGTAATATAGATAAATGTAAAGTTTCAGCATGTCTGTGGTTTGCAGAAACACTTTGCCAGGGTTGTGCGCTCAGCCCTTTCCTGTCCACACTGTAAACCCGTGACTGCACTCCCAGACATCAAGAGAACTCTATCGCTGACCACCATCATCGGCCGTATTATAAACAACAATGAGAGTTCACATCGGGAGGAAATCCACAGTCGTGCAGAGTGGTGCACAGAGAACATCTACTGCCCAGCGTCAGCAAAACCAAGGTGAACAGTTTACATATATAAAAAAGCACATAAAAAGGATCCGATTCTTACAGAAGCTTTTTATCCAGAGCCAAATTCTTGTCAGTTTTTATAGCTATACAGCGGGTGATTAAACACAACATCACTGGTACCATCTACAGAGGTACACTGGTGACATCAGTGATGTGAGATGTTAATCCGGCAGTAGATGATGTATGCATTACTTCATGGGGGTCAATTAATGTCAGCCTCAGAGTCGTGTGCTTTGATTTAAAAAAAGAAGAAAAGGGAACAGTATAAGCCTGTTCTTGTTCTCCTTAAGCCGTTACAACTATTAAAGTTAATATATTCAGCGTCCTGAGATCACCTCCACCTTGGCCCGCAGGCGATCTTAGGGAAGCTCCTTTGGCGAATACGAGCTCCACACCCAAGAACACACCCATGATTGGCTGTAATCAAGGGCGGGGAGCTTTTTATTAATCCTGCCATCAAGTGAAACCCCCTTTTCCATAAAACATACACACAGACACATACAGAACTATCTCATGTTAGCATTTCTGACTCAGTACACGTCCCTGCAAGTACAGACAGAATCTCCTGTACGAGGAGGAGATTTTTAATTGTTTTGTTTTGTTTGTTCTGCATCTGACGGGCCGTCTCATCATGTCAGATCCTTGGCATCTTCACCCTGCATGAACAATGGCTGTGTGTGTGTGTGTGTGTGTGTGTGTGTGTGTGTGCATGTCTGTCTAGGGAAAGTTTTCAGTCATTAAACATAAGGATTAATAGTGTTGATGAGTAATGAAGATAACAGCTGGTGTTCAGGGTGTAGCTGCTTGTCTAACATTGTTCTCAGGACTCTAATATGACATGAAACATAAAGAAAGTCATCTTTATGACTGGATGCCATTGTTTTGTCATGAAACTTCAATTCTGCTAGAAGATCTCACAATTTCACCAAAGTTCCAGATGTCTTTTAATCTGGTAATCACCACCCCAGTCATGGCTGGGATCCAGCCAGTAAAAACCTGGTGACTAAGAGCATTGTAGTTCACACGATAATCCAAACACATCAAATATCTCTCAGGCCAATTACTACAACTTTAACATACGGTTCACACAACGAACAAAATGCAGAGCCGGTTATGCAGCCATGCAGGGGCGCGGCCCTTGTGTGTCTTCTCTGCTCAACACCCCCGAGGCTAATGGCATGTCAAGGTGACATCCATGTCAGCACCTGCACAAGCAGGTGGTGCACAGAGAACAAACTCAAAAGTAATTACCTCCACAAAAAAGGAGTGTCAGTCAGCAGGCTATTTTCTTTAAATGTTTAGCAAAAAGTGCTTTTTGTCAAGTTCAGGGGACCACCAACTGGCAAACAGGGAAGGAGAATACATGTAAGCACACCACCTTTTATCAACCTGTTCACTACAGAATTGACTACAAGAATTTGCTGCTGCAAACACTTAAAGTGAAACTCTCGGCAAAAAGCAACCTAGGCTTTATTTGTGAATGTATATGAGTCAAACCTTCGTGTAAATGCATAATTATGACGAAAGAGTCACTTTTAAGATTTACCATAATTTCGTTTTCGGGCAAGCTCGTTTTCAGTGTCTTTTCAATCTAAATTATTAATGCCTTCCTGATAATTTGGCATCAAATGCAATATTTCCTATTTATCTGAACAGTTGTATGAATGTTGCACATTACTCATTGCAAGGACAAAAAAGAGAGAGAATAAGGAGATATAGAATTCAACAAGATGAATGAATTGGGGTATCTTTATGAGCTTGAAACTGGATCCAAAATCCAAACAGCGACTGAATCCAAAAACTAGTGAGGAGGGCAACTGGGACAGGGAGAGCGGACCTCTTCTGTGGAGGACAGATGCACATCATTGCTTTCAGGCTTAAACTGAGAAATAAATACTGACTTTCCTTCATATGAATGACACAGAGGGAAAATATGAAAACAAGTTCTTGCAGCTACAACGACATGTGAAACCTTCCACTGTTGCTACTGAGCAGTTGAGTCAAACTCTTCTTTATATGTGACTCATATGTTTTTTTTCTACTTTGCTAATTGAAGGTCTTGTGAATAGTGAAGCTGCTCTCATCATTTGGATACTTGGATTTGTTTTGTAAAGACAGCCTATTTGCACAAACTTTAGACTTTGCAGTTGAGGTTATATAGGGTGGAGTCAGGAGCATAGCAACCAGAAACCAAAGGACACACGCACACACACGCACGCACGCGCGCGCGCGCGCACACACACACACACAGACACTACTGTTGGACAGACAGAGAGTCACAGTCATATAATGGTAAGAGTCCGTACTTTTATTCTAGAGGCTTAGATAGTCATACATTTTTAATAATGCACTCTGAATCATGGGGTATGAGGAGAAAGAGCTGTTTTCCTCTTGTTTGCACCTGTGCAGGTGTGTGTGAGAGAGTGTGTGATCATATAAGGGAGGACAAGAGAAAGACTCATTCATCGCCTGAGGGACTTTGCATCGAAGGTGAAAGAGGTGACTGCGCAGTGAAACTGAGAGCAGCTCTGTGCTCAGTTGCAACATGGCTGCATTTTCCTTATCAAGTTTTATGATG
This sequence comes from Spondyliosoma cantharus, assembly GCA_900302685.1. Lineage (NCBI taxonomy): Eukaryota > Metazoa > Chordata > Actinopteri > Spariformes > Sparidae > Spondyliosoma > Spondyliosoma cantharus. The sequence continues at coordinate 206 of OMLP01045072.1, read as the reverse complement.
TTAGAGATGAAATTACAAGAAGGTCTACCTACAGGAGCGCTTACAAATGAGAATATACTGTAGGCGTCAACTGTGTATTGTTCTGTCTGGAAGGCAGTAAGACTGAAGGCTGTTGTCGCTGCCTGATCCTGTGACAGCAGTGTACCTGTGCAGCAGGTGACATGGATATGCCTCCTGGGGGTATGGAGACAGAGCTTGGGCGGGGG
>OMLP01045071.1:0-10241 GCA_900302685.1 Spondyliosoma cantharus | reverse complement strand
GCTGCCACGCATGGTGCCAACTGCACATAAGGAGCAATTTTGGGGTTCAGTATCTTGCTCAAGGACACTTCGGCATGTAGCTCAGTCCCGCCCAGGGGAGCCTGGATTCGAACCAGCGACCTTCCATGACACATGTCAATCAAAAGTGAATGGAAGCTTAAGCTACTGTTCTTGGGCTGAATACATTTAGCCCATTCACAGGAAAAAAAACAAGATATATCATATATCCTGGGTTTTTTCTGTCACTTTTTGGTGCTGTTGCTGCTTTAGGTTCTACCAAAATTTAAAACAATATGTTCTAAGGTTTTTAATAATATTTTTTCATTTTTAGTGTAAAAGGTAGGGCGGGCTTATCCCGGTTAGCCCATATATACCAGCCGCCCCTGACCATATGTGTATATGTCTGTCTGTTGGCAAACAGAATAATTTATAAATTGCATAATTGATATTCAACTGATTTCCCAGTCAGCCTTCATTTTCGTGCCTGGTGGCAGATAGAGTTTACCTTGCGAGGCAGCTGAATTTGCAAGATGATAATGCGACCTTGCAGTCCATCTTGTGCAGGCGTTTAGCTATGCAACAAACCAATTTGTAAGCAGAAAATCTGGCAAGTCAGGTTAAGACACAGCTGCATGGTGAGAGCAAATTTACAGGGAACCATATCTAGACGGCAATGGTGTCCTAGCATGTTCATTAGAATGTGCAGTCAACATTTGATCTATGACAGTTAAAACTAAAAACGTGAGTTTTGCAAACGCTGTAGACTTGCAGAGACTGTATGTAGGAACCTAAGTCAAGTGCAAATGTTACTACACAGCACTCTGAAAACACTGCCCTACATTTCCCTCAGTGGTATCTTCTAATATCTTCAAGCACAACTTGATAACATGTTCCCGTACAGTTAAGGATAGTCAAGGATCAAAGGTTCAAGTTTCTGACAGTATTCCTCAAAAGCTCAGTCAGGGATTCAGCTGAACCTGACTTAGTATATATACGAATGTAACTTATATATGTTTTCTAACTATATTAAACAAACTAAACACATGCCGTGACACACTTTATGTTATGTGTGGCCGGCTGGAACCAACTCTAATAAGAACGTTTTTTCAATACCCCTTAGCCAACAGAGGCTCGTGGAATTATAGATCAGCCCAAATCAACAAGGGCATCTGCTGTGTGCACTGGCTGTCCAGTTAGGTTGAAATATTAACATCAAGCTCACATTTTTGCTGCCCATTTGCCTCTTAAATTTGTACAGCTGCCTCTGGGATTAATTTGTCCCTTTTTTCAAGGTTTGTTGGAAAATAGTGTTAAGGCTCTGGGAAAGCTGAGGTATATGCAGAACCATATCTGCTGATAATCAATGGACAGCACAGCATTTCTGCTATTGGGGTTTTTAAAGAATGACATGCTACCATTCAAATGAGTAATGATCATTGGGCAACATCTTTATTTAAACTGAGTTATCTCGAAGTATTAAGAGTACTAATGTGGTTGTTACAAGTCCGGCTTTCAAAATCTTACTTACTGTAAGTAAAGTATGTAAGTATGCTCAAGAAAATGTATAAAATACAAAAGTAAAACTACTTACTATCAAATCAAATGAGCACTGTATAGTTGTTACTTGTAATGAGTAAATATCATAATATGAGTTTATGTCAATTTGTATATTGTAGCATGATTTAATTTACTGTATATCAATGCACTGTCTTTCATATACTCATTATAGTTTTTTAAAATCTTCATCTGCAAAGTAGTTAGTATCTAAAGTCTTCAAATAAATGTAGTTAAGTTCAAAGTAGAGTTCCTTCTGAAATGTAGTTGAACAGAAGTAGAAAGTAGAAATTAATTAACTAAATCAAAACGTTACTACAGTATTTGATTAAATGTACTTTCCACACTCAGTTCACCATTATGTGGTGTGTATGAACAGTCTTATTATAGTAGCATTATGGTATAATGCACAGTCAAAATAAGACCATTTTGATGTACAGAAAATGTTCCAGTGACCCCCTCTGGTTGCTAAAAGACATTACATTAGTGTGTCTGTTGGCTTTTTCATGAATTTGGTAAGATTTGTACAGAGGAAATGTGCCCCTTTAGAGATTTAGACAATGCTTTGCGCCACTGTTAGGGGTCCATGTAATTCCAATATTAGCATTTAAATAGTCTTTTTTATTGAAAACACAATGGTATCAGTCAAAAGGAGTAAAAGACAGTTGTTATTTCCTTTTAAGTTCTGTACCTTCTTTTCAGGGGCAGTGATATTTGTACACTGTCTCTCCTTCGCTCATTAATCTTGTAGATCACTTGGCAGTCACTGACATTTGAGCTCATAGATAGAAACCTAAGTCAATGATGAGGTGGAAGTGAATATCTAACCAGATAAACTGTGTGAGAGGTAGATGCTGCCACTGATTTAAAAATGTTCAGATAGATTTTATTCTTTAAATGATTAACCATGTTTTTATCCTTGAGACATATGAAATGTATGTTTCAATCAAGGCAATAGCAGAGCGACACATGCAGAGGCAGTGGCCGGTAGCTCCCTCAAATTCTGCTACATTTTCAACTAAAGAAACAACAACTTTTAAAAAAAAAATGGCGCTCAGGCTGGCCAAACAACGTGAAATCAGAGACTGTTGTGTGCCAACATCTTTACAGAGACCTGTCTTTACCACAACATCACAGATCAAGCTGGCTGATATTCAGCATTTTCAGAGCATCGATATTGGAGATTTTTCAGTCAGATTGGCAATAAAATAAACTAATTTAAAAATGTGCTTTGGCTCTGTCGCAGCATGCTCTCACACAGGGTCCCGTCCATTACACTATCTGATCAACACTGAATAATCTGAATCTGCAAAGTAACAAGTAACTAAATGTATCAAATAAAGTAAAGTACCTATTAATAATTATAGTATTAAATTGTTAATACCGATTTTCATTTGTACTGCAAATGAACATCCGTCTGAAATATTGTTTTCTAGTCTCTTTGAATTCTAATAATTGATACTGGTATTGGCCCTGAAAAAGTCTTATTAGTTGACCCCTAATAATAGCATCTACATCTTGTTGCTGTTGTTTACATTCAACATTATTGTATTATGTTTGTATGTATACAGCATAAATCACTGTATGGTCTACGTTTTTGCATGATGGAAGTTTACAAAGTTTATTTTCGTTATGCAGCCCTGTGTTTTATAATTATAAATAAGGATTTTGAACCTTGAATAGCATGCCTCTACCGCATATGACTTATGAAGTGAACCTAATTCAATTTAATTTTACTTTACTACTGTAAAATGTATAATTCGTTGCTCATATCCAAGTAGAGAAGAGGAAGAGTAGGAAGGTAGTGTCTGTTGTAGAGCTGCAACAACTAATTGATGAATTGCTTAGTTGTCAACTATTAAATGAATTACCAAGTATTTTGATAATCAATGAATTGGTTTGAGTCAATTTCTAAGAAGAAGAAAAACATCTAAATTCTCTGACTAAAGCTACAGCTAAGATCTTCTGGGTTCATTAATCCGTTTCTTTCAAAGCAAACTGACGATGTTTGGGTTGTGGACAAAACAAAACATTTGATGATATCATCTTGAGGGTTTTGGGAAACACTGACAACAGATTAATTGAGATACCCATTGGAAGGTTAATCAACAATGAAAACAATCATTCGTTGTACAGTAGTCTATTGGAAAAAAAAATGCTGCACAACTGTATTCAGCAAACACACTTTATTTCATAATCTAAAAATTAGAATTAAAATACATACGGTGTCCAGGTTGTTGACATTGTTACACCATTATCATATGCTGATCCACTGTTCCATCCACTTTTTTTTTTTAAACAAAACCGAACATTAAACTTTGTGTTGATCTAAATATTATGCTCTATTGTTTTAAATAAATTGCAAGATGTTTGAACACAATACTGTATTTATTCAAAAGTAGCATTTCAATGTTATAGCATACTCTTGAAAGTGGAGTCAAAGAGTAATCTCAAGCTTTCTACCCTTAACTTTTATGTAAGCTCTGTACTGAGCGGGAGCCTGCTGCAGGTAGTCAGTAACGGTGTAGTTGAATTGATTCGCTACAGATCTGAAAATATCAAGAATGTAACTGATGCTGTTATTTATAAACTGAATGTCCATAGCTGTGTTTGCATACGCTGTGACTGTTTTCACTAAGCTCACATAGTTTTCATACAAAGCATTAATGTAGACAGCAATGGCATCCATGACATCAGACTTTAGGGCATTGTCAACAAAGTCCTGAGCTTTATCAACATATAATTTTAAGGTGTCTCCTAGTTTCTCCAGGAATATGTCTAGATTCTCCATTTGCTTCAAAACATCCACAATAGGATTAGGCATTTTCTTTACTGTGTCCCTAATCATGTCCATTATCTTGGCTCCAGCCATGACATCGCCAATGGGCATTGTGACCTGAATTTCACTGATCATGCCAATTATGGCATTGGAAGCATATTCTACATTAACAGCCACCAGCCGGGTTACCTTCTCTACCATAGCAGTAAATCTAATGGTCATCTTATTGAGCACCTCAAGGAGAGGGGTCATCTCCTCAGAGCCTGGCAGTTTAACATGCGTTTCCCTCAGAAACTTGATAGCAGCATCCAGGACAACTTGAACAGCCTTCTGATACTGAACAACAGTGTTCCTAAAGAGGATGGACAACTGACTGAGATCTTGGGCATGGTTCTTTGCAATATTGTGGGCCTCCTCAGTATAGTCAATAATAATATCCTTCAACTGAGCAGCATATGTGAACAGTTGGTATTTCTCAGCAAAGCCAGACAAACAAGAGCTAATGGCAGGAAGTCTTTCCTGTAGTCCACTTAGGAAGATTTCAGGGGCTTCCATGTTGAAGACCATCTTCAGATTCATTTTATCAGCATCCTTGGCAGAACCTCTGATGGTGAAGATATCAACATCATTCCCAGGATCAGACTGTTTAACAGAAAGATAACAGAAATTGTCATGAAAATTGATGTTGATTGTTGTAATTGTGCAAATACTAATAGCAGTATGAAATCCTTACAGCATAACGGCCATAAAGCCTAGCATTCATCTGAGATGGGATCCTGCCATGGAGCTGAAGACCCAGGAAGCCAGTAGACGGGATCGAAATTGTGGCACTAATTCCATCTTTACGGACAGCATAACGGAAGTTCATGTCAGTGAAGGCAGCACTGGTTATGTCTGAATTCATGGTGATACGGGAGTCACTGTGGAAACAGAGAGGAATGTGTATTTTTCTTTCATAGGCAGCAACTTTTTCAAAGAAACAGAAATATTTTAGAGGAAATATTAATGACTATACTTTATCATACAGTATGATGTACTGTACTGCAAAATCAACAGAGTGTTACGCAATGAGTAATTAAAATGTTACCTCAGTGTATGGGAAAGAATGCACTGAGTGTCTATGGTCAGATCGGAGTGGGTGAAAACCATCTTCCCAGTCAGGCTTACACCAGCATTCTCAAAGTTTAGGGTAATAGAAGCTGTTGAGGCATATTGACTTGAGTTAAACGGAATATTGATTACTTTTACAGTGGTACAAAAAAATTGTTAAAGAATATGACATGCTAGAAAAAGAACTTACAGTCCAGGTCATATTCCAAGAAGACAATGACAGAAGTGGCAGAGGACTTAAGGGTGACTTTGAAGACAGGAGCACTGCCCTCTACTTCAGCTGCCAGGCCTGTGGTGTACAGTGGGCTGACAAACTTGATATTGGTAGACATCTTCTGTTTGGCAGCTGTCACTTCAGCAACAGTCTTGTCAAAGATGGTGAGGTCACCCAAGTTGCTTGGCTGAGAAATATCAATCTCAAAATCAGCAGTCAAGGAAGAAGTTGGTGCAAGATCAATGGTTGCCTGGGCAATATATTTTCCATTGGTGTTGAAATTGAACAAGTTTGCCTCGTTGTTGCCGGTATACTTCAGCACTGCATACACGCGGCTCAGGGAGGCTTCAACAGCAAGATTCTCATTGATATCCATAGCAATGACTTTGGTGGTACCAGAGTTAAGTTTAGCATCTGCAATAATCTTGGAGGTGGAGCGTAGGCCATCGTTATTCATATACAGATTGACATCATTATCCAGAACTCCCAAAAGCAGATAGTCATCGAGCACTGTGCCGTCCATGTTTGCCTTAGTGGATGACTCCATGGAAACATACTCAAAGGTTCCCTCCAGCTTCAGACTGTGTTCTGCCTCAGCCTTTCCAACAGCCTTGATCACAGGGATGTTAAAATCACCTTTCATCCTCAAGGTTGAGACTGCATTTGGTTTAGTTTTGGTGTCTGCAAGCAGTTGTTGGTTTGCTTCCAGGTTGAGTATAGGCAGTGCAATCTTTGCAACAGTCGCCACAGAGACAGCAGTTTCAAAAGTCTCAGTGCTCATAGAGATAGTGCTGTCATGAGTGCCTTCAATGTGAGGATTTTCAAGGGACAGGGAGTTGGCCAACTTGATTCCTCTCTTGGTGGTCAGACTTGTGGTGCCGTCAAGTTTGGCTTTTAGACTGTCAAACACAGAGGCAGTGGTTGCTCCCAGACGAAAGACAAGATCATCATCAGTATACAGTCCAGCATTGGCATTCAGATTAATGATGGCCGACTTGAAAGACAGTTCTGTGATCAGGTCACCCACAGACGGAACCTGGATCAAACCCATCAGATCAACAAGGGGGGCAGCTTGGCTTTTCTTGTAAATAACCTTGGCATCCACATCAACAGACTGTTCAGTGGTCGTCAAAATGTGTTTCAGACCAGTTTGATCATACAAGTCAAGATCACTAATAGCTGGAGTATTAAATTCTACAAAAGGCAGGTCAATCTCAGGAATACTGATGGGCCTAGTCAGGAAATCAAGGTTTGCTTCCCCTTCTAGAGCAGCAAGGATGGCAGCCTCCCTTTCATTGTTCTCTACGGTGAAATTCCAGAAAAGTTTGTGCTGATTAATGCGGGCTAGAGCTACAGTTTTCATGTGTTGTGTATCAGGGCTAAAGGTGACAGAGTAATCATTCTGCAGATCAATTTTGGCCGTAAGAGCCTCATTGAATATGACCTTGGTGCTTCCCTTATTCTGAAAGCTGAATAAAACAGCTCTAGGACAAACAGAAAGGTCAATCACATTGTTTAGGGCTCCATTGACAATACCAGTTAAATCTGTGCTATGGGTTGCCTTCAGCTCAACCTTCATGTCATGCAGATTGGCATTTACTGATCCCACTAAAAGGTTGTTTTTGATTGTGGGACCTTCTGCCTCTGAGCGAATATCAAACTTTAAGTAGCTGAAGATGACTAAATCAGCACTCAGGGTCTGTCTCGTTTTCAAAATGACTGTATCTGTGTCACTAATAACGGTCAACTTGGCTGTAGTTGGATTGACCGTGACTTGCAGTTCACTCTTGTGAATACTGTCATGAGAGTTGAAGGTGGAAGTACCCTGATTTCCAACAGTTACTGTAATAGTGGTGTCTTCCTGGTGGGCCACAGCTTTTTGAGTACAAGATGTCTCATCAGTAAGGCCAATGATGGGGAGATTGAGCACATGTTTATAGGAAGTGTCAAAAGTGGCAGATAAACCACCCTTGGTAGCTAAGAAAGCTTCATTTAAAAGTTCAGCATTGTAAGATTCTGTGGTGGCCTTTACTGTTGTCTTGGCTGAAGCCTGGACTGAGAAATCGTTAAATGTCAGAGATGCATGGTGGTCCAATGCAATAAATGTGTGAGTGAACGTAAGTGTCTCAGCAACAATCAGACGTTGCCCGTTGGGAACAGCAATACGAGCAGTAGAATCCAGGTTGAAGTTAAGGATTTCATAGCTGAGAGACGTACCCTGGGAGGTCAGAAAAGCGGTCAGCTGTTGAGTCTCATCTACATCTAGAGAGCTCTGGACTTCAGCAGCATTCCTTATAGTGTAGATGGGAGTGTTGGCTTTTATCTCATAACTCAGTTTACCAAATCCTGGAATCATGATCTCACTGGGAATGACTGGTACCTCAAATGGTGGGAGCTGCAGAGTCTTAACAAGTTTCTCTGCTGGAACATGAGGAAGAGTGGGGAAGGAGAACTCAGCTAATGTAATCTCAGGAAGTGAAAACTCAGGCAGGGGAGGGAGATAGTTCATAGTCAGGTCTCCAAACAAAGCACCCATATCAAACATCTTCATCTCGCAGTTGAGAACAAGATCTATCAATTCAATGATTCTCTGTTTAATGTCATCAGCTGAGATGGAAGTGGCTTGCACAGTGTAGGAGCCCAAGATAGTAAACTCAGGGATGTCCAGCTGTGGTGGGATTTCAAACTGATGAAGCTTATATATGTTGAACTTCATGGAAGGCACAACAAGATCAGTGAGAGGAATGGTGAAGGATGGCATGTTCAACTCAGAATCTTGAAGTTCATTAATGAGCCCGTTCATGATTTGCTTAATCTCGCTTATGATTTTCTGCTCACTTACCACATTTGTAATCATCTCAAACATAGAGTTGAACATAAATTTGGTGATGTCTGTGGCTTTTCTCGATAAATGAATGACACTATTCAGCAAGGGCTTAATCTGAGCGTTGACATCAAGATTTGTAATTTCCTGTTTTGTGTATTCAGCAAATGCCTTAATGTTATCAAGCACAAGCGTGTCAATGATATCCTTTGCAGATTTAATAATTTCTGCAACCTTGATTTCTCTCAGGCCTTCCAGAAAGCCTCTTCCAGAGGATAAAACAGCATTTACAACATCTCTTGTTGCCTCAAGCTTCTGGGGAATTTCAAGGGTCCTGATCAATTCATTCACGTAAGCTGTGTACTCAGCAATATATTGATTAGCAACATCCACAAAGTCATTGTATTCCAATGACTTCAGCTTAGTCACAAGAGTTTCAAGATACATATTCAGCCCATCAATTATATCCTTAACCTCAGTTGTTTTCAAGTAGTTGATAGCACTCTGGAAGACTTGCATGAATTTGGTGGGAACCTCTGCATCCATCACAATCTTGGCTACGTTCCTGATGGTTTCCTCAATTCTAAACTGCTTGATGAGCTCTACAGCGCTTTCCAAGATAGCTTGAACCTTTTTGTCAGCCTCATACTTTACAATCAGCTCTCTCATCTTAGCATAGAATGTGTTGATCTTGCCTACAATGTCAAGGTCCTGCATCATTTCCTTAATATAATCTGTCATATTGCTGAACAACTCTGTGGGAATCTTACTCACTAGTGCATTAATGGGGCGTCTAAAGCTGATGGATGAAATGAATGTCTTCAGATCATCAACAAATTTCTGCATGTCAAATGTCTCAATTCTTTCTTTCACAACAGTAGTGATTCTCTGTAGTGTATCCATGATTTCATACTTGGCATCAATATCCCGCAGGAATGCAATGCTACTTCCCTGCAGTCTTTCCAGGTCAATCTGCAGGATCATCTCCCTCATGCTATCAATCACAGACACAACCATAGCCTTGATGTCAAACTCCTCATTAATGGCATTCAATTGTTCCTGAATCTTCTGAATAAGGGTTTCGGGCAGGTTGTTACTAACAATTATCTCCTTAATCATACCAACAACATTTTGACTGAAGACACTGAGATCAGCCAGCAGTTTCTCTACACTAACCTTCAGGTTTGTCAAAGATGCTTCCACATCCTCCATGGTGATGACATATTCCTGAATGAAATAACTGAAAAACTGCTTCAGCTGAATTAGTTTGTCTTCTACATTAAGTTGAGAGACAAAGTCACTCAAATGCTGAGAAAGAGCCTGAAGTTTGGCCCTCATTTCTTCATTGTCGATGTAGTCCTGCACTTTCTCCGCAATATGCACAACAAAGCCCTTAAAGCTTTCCAAGAAGACAGGCAGACTTTCAATCAGAGGCAACTGAATTATGTGACTATTTGTGCTCTTATCATACTTAAGGAAGCCAGAGATGGCAAATTCCTGGTTTTCTGTGGAGTCTGTGTTGAGGATGTTTGTGAGAGTTGTGCCAGAGATGTCCATTCCCATTCTCTCAGGTGTATTGTAAACACTCATCTCCTGATTGATGCTATGCTCATTCAGTTTAGACTTCATTCTAAAACTGGACTTCTGCTCTGTGAGTGACAGAACATTATCCATATTGGTGTCAAGTATGGTCTCAAGGGAAAACCCGTTTTCTAACTGCTGTCCTACTGAAGCCCTACATTCATGTGAGCTAGCAAAAG
>OMLP01045070.1:1591-30667 GCA_900302685.1 Spondyliosoma cantharus | reverse complement strand
AGCATAGAGAAGAGATAATTCATTTGGGGTAGGGTTTTCATTTTAACTGTAGCGATCCATCCTATTGGTGAGAGTGGGAGAGTTGTCCATTGTTTGAAATCGTCTTGTATCTTTTTTAGAAGCAGGGTGTAATTGAGGTTGAAAAGGTCTGTCAGCCTGGGAGTAATGTCAGTGCCCAAGTATTTTATGTTACCGGTGTGTAGGCCTGTTACGATTATCAATAATCAATAATAAATAATCGTACGATAAATGAAAATGTTCTCGATAATTGTGCCGGCCTTGATAATTTGCAGTTGCATGCTTGTTTGTTATCCTCGTGTCTCTCACGTGAACCCTCTTGTCAGTCACTCTTTGGGGAAGTGGGGTGTGTGAGGAGGCGGGGCCCTGCCCTGACATAACAGAGTGCAGCATGAGAGCCCCGTGAGGAGAAGCAAGCCAGAGGTAAAAGTTAAAGCTAAAGTTGTTCTGAGCACGGAAGGAGAAGGTTTCACTTTCAACGAACAATGGCGAAACACACTCCTGAGATTCCACCAGACACTTGTCCGCTGCTTGATGGCTCTGCAATGTAGGCCTGTCACGATAACAAATTTTGCTGGACGATAAATTGTCCCAGAAATTATCACGATAAACGATAATATCACTTGATAATATTTTTCCAAATAATATAATGATAATGGCATAATAATGCAAGTACACCCTTTCAAAGATCAATAAACTTTTATTTCTAAAGAATATTTAACATTGGAATTGGAATGTGAAGACATTTTAAATATCCAAAATAAATAAACAAAACAACCAGAAACGATAAATAAAAAGGACTCTCATCTCCGATCCGGTTTTGCAGTACCACAGTTATAGGTATGTGTTATAAAAACAGGAAGTGTTCCTGACCGAAGGATTGGTAGAAGAGCTTGTATTTGTCTCTTTATTGAGATTTGTGTGCTGGCGTCAACACGGGGTGTTTTATTTTGAAAAGTAACGGGATGTTATATTGTTGTCTGCTCGGTGCTAAATTCAGCTGATTTTGCTGCTTCGGGAATGAACGCCCCCCTCTCGGATATCTCCGGGGAGAGGGGGGAGTGTTTTCGCACAGAGGAGGCCGACCTATGAAAATCTCAGGAGCTGAATCTGAACAGCCTGTAAGAGCGCCGTTTTACCAGTGGGTGGGCTGCAGAGACGACACAGGACTCATTTGCTTTTTAGTCTATGTATGTAGAGACCAGAGAAAATGTGTTTTTCATAATAGGGTACCTATAAGGTTGTATTGTTTTCTTTCCATTTTGATAGATTAGAGAGGATAGCTGGGTGTTGACAGCCCACTGCGTGTCTGGCCCAGTGATTTCCCCTTCTTTGGTTTATTTCAGCTGGGATCTCTAACCTTTCTTTTGGTATGTAGTTTTTGCTCTTTTTGATTTCTAAATAAAATTTGGTTTATTCCTTCATTTGATGTCTGAGCGTCCTTTTAAATATGTCATATCCTCTCTGCAAGCACTTCTATTAGAGGGTCTAGGGCATTTTAGTCTTTAGTTTTAAGAGATATTTTAGCAGAGCTTTTATTTTGTAAACCACATTTAGTCACGTTTATATTCGTCAACAATATTGCATTATATATTTGATTATAGTTTTCGTCACATGACCACCATTTACGTTGCGTCTCGTCTCATTTCCATCACGTGATAAAGGTTCGTTGACGACGATATTTAGTCATAATTTTCGTTGACGAAAGCAACACTAGTCACAAGTTAATCTGGACGCTGCGCACACAATGCCACAGCTAACAGTGATCGCCACGCTGCTCTCGAGCCACTCGGTGTGAACAAATGCCTCAGACTGTTTCACCCACTAGCTGTATGTAAGTACAGACATTCACGACAAAGAATGACAACGACAACATGCACTTTTGGATGATTTATTGACAGTTGCATTTTTTTGGATAGGCATCGACACAGTCACCTACACTGTCATTGTGTGCTCTGTAGCGCTCGTCTAACAGTGGTTTGCAGGTCGCAGACCCCGGCATCGCCGTGTGGGATAGTAGTATTCACACCACGTCAAAATGAATATACATGTACATGACTACGATCGATGAGCAGGGTGATTGGAATGTTTTTTTCTGGTTAGCGGACATGACCGACGACCCCTTTTGAGACGGGATTCTCAAACCATACCTCCAGCACATCTTGGACACTCACCAGTTAAAATGAACACCAGTTAAACTGTCACACCGCCTCTCACATACAGCTCGTCTGGCTAATGTCCACACAGCCCAGGTTAGCAGTGAGTGTGTGAGCTCTGCTATATGGATTAGTTCTGTCACACTGTGTGGAAACTGGTAGAAACCAAAAGCAGACAGGAGGCTGGATCAGGATGGCAAGGCAATTTATTGATCGTAACCAAGGTTTAAGTAGATGAGGGTAGAAGCTACGTATGCTTGAGTCTGGGTACGAGAGGTGGAGGAAGGAGGAGAGGCAGCTCACGGTGTCACTGGGGTGCTGCATGGCGGCCAGACACTCAGAGGAGCGCAGGGCAACCTGTGTGCTGCAGAGGTGCAGAGAGTTGGTCTGCTAAAGCGGAGTCACTGGTAGAATGGTGCACAGGCAATCACTGGAGGCAAAGTAAAGCTAAGTTAGATCTTGCACTGGAAAACATGAAAACACTCGACAACCTAGGAGTCATTCCCTCAATTCAGGGCTTATAAGGAGACAAGGGTTGCCAACCTGCTGCAGCAGCGGCTGTACTTCTTAAGAAGGCTGAGGAAATTTGGACTGTCCTCCAAAATCCTCAGCAACTTCTACAGATGTACAGTGGAGAGCATCCTGACCAACTCCATCACAGTGTGGTTTGGGAACTGCACGGTACAGGAAAGGAAGGCTCTCCAACGTGTGATTAAAACTGCACAATACATCTGTGGAGCAGCCTTCCCATCACTCCAGGACATTTACAACACCCAGGTCACAAAGTGGGTACACAACATCACCAAGGACACAACACACCCCCAGCACACACTGTTCACACTGCTACCATCTGGCAGACGCTACATGAGTTTGAAAGCCAGAACAGCCAGACTTAAAAACAGTTTTTATCCACAGGCCATCAAGCTGTTGAATGACTCTAACACACTCATGACAACTTCAACTGTGAACTTGCACATGCTAAACAGCACCTTATATTTAACTGTTTTGTTTCTGCTCTTTGTACATTTTTTTTTTTTTATTTTGTGTGAAGGGAAAATAGAAAATCAAGAATTTCATTGCCCAGTGTAAACTATGTTTCCACTGTGTATATGACAATAAACATCTTGAGTCTTGAATCTACAGCAGTAGTCTGCTATTTTAGCTAGCTAGCTAGCAAACATTAGCTTCAAACTGCTAACATTAATGTTGGGCTAATGCATACGACAGCAACATAAGGAGCTAACGTTAGCTACGTTGACTACTTAATGCAGAGTGATAATACATTTCCCCAACAAAAGCAAACCAGCTCATTACCTGTCCAACAGAGACACAGCTAACATGGCTTCCATGTTCAGGCCTTCAACGCCATCAGTTGCCTCCATAGTTGAGCAGCCATTTGCGAATTGGTTAAAAGAAACTGTCCTCACCAGAAAAATGACATACACTGTCATCCTGCCAGTAGCGTAGTAGTCTTTCAGAAAACACTCATGTGGGTCTATTAAGAAGGTAATGACAAATGACCTTAGTCATGGGCATGACTGGAAGGAATGGAGATACATCAGCATCAGATAATGATTCTTTAAGTTTGTTCTTCTGCTAATAAGCTGGCAACAAAAAGCAGAAAAAAGGAAATGGAGATAATTCAAGTCAAACTGCCTGAGTCAGGGATATCCAACTGTACCCACTGTGCAGCAGGCTGTTTTAATCAAACCTCTCAATAAGGAAAGAGTTAGAAATTCAGTAAACATAATGTCACAGCAACAAATTCTTGCCACCATGACACAACATTTGTGTATTTGTACTTTTACCTTAAAATTTGTCATGTTTAATCTGGTTTTACTTACTACTAATCTTAATTTTATTCATCTCTAAAACAGCAAATGTCTTGCAACGTGTGAAAATCCCTACAAAGATGAATCTTCACAAGAGAGATGGAAAGGGAGAGACTCTTCTGCACAAAGCATGCAAAAGAAAAGATCTGGCACGAATCAAGGTGTTGATTCAAGCTGGGATCAGTGTCAACATTGAGGATAATGCAGGTTTGTCGTGGCTTAGACAGTTGTTTATTTGCACGTGTTTGCCTCTATTACATATTTTACCTCCATGAAAAAATAATTAACTGTCAACACAAAATCCACTTTGATAAGTAAATGTTGACTTGAATTGTCAGGCTGGACTGCTCTCCATGAGGCTTCTGCTGTGGGTGATGAGGCAGTGGTTGAGGAGCTGTTGCAGGCCGGTGCTAACGTTAACAGCAGAAGCTTTGATGGTGTCACACCCCTACATGATGCTGCAGCCTCTGGACACTATCAGGTGATGGAGAAACACTGAATGAGACTTTTGAGATGTTGTTTGAAGGTCTCACTTAACACTTGATGTTTCCAGAGAGAGTCATGTCCTGGCATCACAATGTCAACCTCTGTTCCACAGGCTTTGGTAACTCAGTGTTATGTCTCAATGAGTGTGTCTTTGGTCTTTCTGAAAACTGGATTGTGACTCTGAGGGTATACAAAGACACTCATTTGGGATCAACTTTAAACAGGCAAGATTTGCCATGTCAGCACTAGACAGACATTGTCGCCTGAGTTCAGACAAATGCAGGGAACATACCAACATACTGTTGAGCAGCATTATAGTTTACGGCTGGATTTCTTTTGTCTTTTTGTTTTTTGCAGGTCATGCAAGGTTGATGTGGTTTTAAATGAACGTTTTCTTATATATTTATATATATTAATGCATGGTCACTGTGGCTCAAAACTGGTGCAACCATTTTGCATGAAACATTATCAGCTGTTCAGGAAGTTTTTGTCATGACCGCTTAATGCCTTGTTCAATAACAACAAAAGTAAACTGACTTCCAGTAAATATATTAAAATCCATCCATCCATCCATCCATTTTCTTCTGCTTATCCGGGGCCGGGTCGCGGGGGAAGCCGCCTGAACAGGGACACCCAGACTTCCCTCTCCCCGGACACTTCCTCTAGCTCCTCCGGGAGGATCCCAAGGCATTCCCAGGCCAGCCAAGTGACATAGTCACTCCAGCGTGTCCTGGGTCTTCCTCGTGGCAAGCCAGGAAAACCTCCCGAGGGAGGCGTCCAGGGGGCATCCGATACAGATGCCCGAGCAACCTTCGCTGGCTCCTCTTGATGTGGAGGAGCTCCGAGCTCCTCCCGGGTGACAGAGCTCCTCACCTCACCCCTCATCTCTGAGGGAGCGCCCCGCCACCCTGCAGAGGAAACTCATTTTGGATGCTTGTATCCTGGATCTTATTCTTTCGGTCACGACCCAAAGTTCATGACCATAGGTGAGGGTAGGAACGTAGATTGACCGGTAAATCGAGAGCTTCGGCTTTCGGCTGCACCGATCCGCCTGTCAGTTTCGCTCTCCATCCTTCCCTCACTCGTGAACAAGACCCCAAAATACTTGAACTCCTCCACTTGAGGCAGGAACTCTCCCCCAACTCGGAGGGAGCAAGCCACCTTTTTCCGGTCGAGAACCATGGCCTCAGACTTGGAGGTGCTGATTCTCATCCCATTATCATATATAAAGTGGTTTTAGAAGACAGGATGGGCCCGGGCTAGCTTGTTAGCATGGTGTTGTCAGTAGATATCGCTGCAACACAATACATAGACATCTTTGACATAACTTCAAAACTGAACATTCTTCACATTCTGTTTATAATCTGCATTTTTTAACTCACATTTTTTTTTATTGAATTGACTGAATGTTCGAAGGGAGACACATGCTCATTTTCAGGTTCATCGTTTTATTTTGGGTTCCCACTAGAGTAGGTTTACATGCTTAACTGCTCAAAAAACCACATCAGTTTTCTCATACTGTCCCATGGTGCAGCTCTGTATCCCCTGACTGTCTGAAATTATCTGTTTTAGTTCCTGTTTCTTTAAGGCCCTCCCTCCCAAATACCCAGTGTCCTCTGATTGGTCAGCTCACACATGCCTGACGTGATGTCATGAAGCCACGCAATTAAAGGCAAAACTACTGACAAGGTTTTTCAGGAGCAGTGTATTCTGTGGGAGAGAGGAGCTCCCGTTGGTGCGCACTTTGACCTTTTTAACTCTCAAGATTTTTTACGAGAACATATGTAACACACTGAAGGGAAGGGAAAAAAATTAAAAAGCGTGACAGGTCTTCTCTAAACTAATGATAATAATAATAATACATTTTATTTGGAGGCGCCTTATGTTGCACCTTTGATCATAGCATTGTTGCCATGGGTGGATATTGTAGAAAGTGACAATTTCCAGGGTTTTTCCACAGTCATATAATATTGATGCTCTTGTCTGGCAACAGGGTTGGACTAGCAATGACGGCCACACATTCAAGGCCTGGAACTTTGTCCAACAACATGTTGAAGAGCCCTCAAGCAGAAAACTCACCCATATCGCTTCATTCATTATTCGTTGCCCTGGATATGAACTTGGTATTTTTGAGCTAATCACAACTACACACAGAACCTTTCACATATACCTTTCACATCCTCTGAGCAGTGACAGAAATAAACCTTTCATTTTCTTCCTCAGAGAGCGCAGCAATTACCTTTGTCTTTATCAAGCGGTAAGAAAGGGTTGATAATCAATGAAGTATGAAATGTAAAACAAGCGGCTCCAGCCATGCTAGCAGCTGTGTAGCTGTGTGTTAGACAGCTGTGTCTCATAGGTGGCTATGAACAGTGGTGCTTTGAGCCAAATGCTTATGTCAGAATGCGAACATGCTCACAGTGACAATGCCAACATGCTGATCTTTAGTTGGTGTAACGTTTACCATGTTCACCATGGTAGTTTAGCTATTTAGCGTGCTAACATTTGCTCAACACAAATTAGGCCCACAGCTGTGGAGGAAATTCTGACCTGATATTAAAAACAAAACAAAAACACACATATAGCTCAAACATCTGGTTACCATGACATTATTTCACTCTTGCCTTTAAGATAAAATAATTTCCTTGTGATTAAAGCACTCAGTACGAACACCTATTGTCATCCAGTGTGTCTGTGCTAGGTCCTCCGGACTACAGCTTTTATCATGTTGGAATTGGACTGGTAACGATCGCTTTTTTTGAAGGACACAGCAACCATGCTGAAGAGAGATAATACTATCCAATTTGGAGAATGCACACACAGGTGTAGACCAGTTTGTGTGTCAGTACAAATTACACCACCAAATTCCTCTAACTATTCCTATAACTATCGCTGGATGTGTGGGGGATAATGTAATAATGAAGAAGAACAGGATAACTATAGCACTGGACCGGTGCCCATGTGTTAGAAAAAAAACACCACAAAAGTGCTCTTTTGATCCCTCTATGGTAAATAAAACCATGCCCCTGCCCCTCAAACATCCTGCGACCGCCACTGGTCTATAGTATTTCAGTCTTTGATTTTGCGGTCGCTCCTCCATCTTGGTTGCATTCATCTTTAAACTGTTGGTTAAGCACTTTTTAAACAAACCGTGACAAGCCTCGATGAGATTCTAATTTCAGCCATCTTAGTAACATGAAGTCATGTCACCTCAGAATGAATGAGGTCACTACTTTTTCATTTCAAAGCTGTAATTTCTATTTATTCTCTCCATTCCATTTGGCTGTGGTCAGGCTCATTTTGTGAACATTACCACACACAGTGGCTGATAGAGGCCAGATAATGAATATCTGATATAAATCAGCCTCCTTTGTTATTCATATGGAGTATTTTTCCTTCCTGATACTTGATACTCTGATAGGGATCTACTAACGTTATCTGGTTTGTTGAGATAAAACTGAGAAAAGACACACAATCCTCCCAAAGAAACACCGAGTGGAATAATACTTCACATTTTCAGACTGACGGGCCATTACTTGATGAAACATCTACTTGACAGAGGCCGCATGTTGCAAACGTGCACCTCGATGCGCAGGGGGCTAATTGCGGGGAACTGTGGCGGAACGTTGTGTGGCACCACCTGCTGTGATGTAAGTATACAGAAGTATCAGATAGCAGACAAGTGAAAATGCTAGCTGCGAGAGAACCGGGTCACTGCTTTATTTTGCAACCTGCAAAATTATCCTCTGAGAACGCCCTCCATTATTAGACTTGTCACGATAGCCCTTTGATGTGGAGGTGCAGGAAAACATTTAAGATGTAAATTTGGACATGACTTCTCATCTCTATCATGGGAAACCAATGAGCCACAATAACAAGTACGAATACAATTCATTATGATAATAAAAGGAAAACACTGCGAGAGGCTCAGGGGCCACATTCATATACAGTAGAGACCTTTAGTTACAGATATATATGTGTGGTATGTTCCAGGTTAAAACACATGCTGGGAAGGAGGAGGAGGAATAAATGTTAATTTAATGATAACCCTCTAGCAAATCACTGGTTGTTACATGAAAATAAATGATGGTAGCCCAGGATCAAAGCAACACTATCAATGCTTAAATTCTTTGACGGAGCTGCGCATATGCCAAAACCCTTCATAGCGTTGAGCAACTTTTTAGTTGATAAACAAATACCAGAAATAACAAAACTGCTGTCTGAAATTTACCTTAAAGGCACAATGTGAGTTTACCGAGAAACATTTGACATAGAGTTTTAGGAAGCGGTCACAGTTTGGTTTGGTTTAGGCAAGAAAACTACTTAGATTAGTAGTAATAGTTACACGCAGGACTCAAACCTACGTCTCCAGTTCATACTCTTTATGCTGCTACATTACAGGTCACCTCCAGAAGTGATGCTGAAGTGGTACCCGTGGTGCGTGCGTGCACACACACGCGATTACCTCACGGCTCGTTTCGAAGGTCAAGTAAGCCCTGTTCGTACATAGGCAAGTTTCCTTACATCAGTCAATTACAGTACAACTGACCACATGATTAAATTTAAGACCGACAAAGCTGCTGTCACCAGAAGCCTGACCAGCTCTGAGAGACTCATGTAGGAGACAGGAAGCATTGCACAGAGGTCACATAGTTACATAAAACGAACTAACGAGTTAGTGTTAACTAAAAATAAACTGCGGGAAGTTTTCACAAAGACGAGCCTACCACCACCCTTCAGGGCGGGACGTGTTCTTTCACATTACTCAAAGCACGAGTTGACAGCGTGAATATACGACATCTTTCCCTTTTCCTTTGACTGTCGTGCATGGCAGATGCTTCAGTGATGATTGGATCTGGTAAGCCGGCAGCACCACATCTGTGTACCTACAGCATCAGATTTGAGCGTAGAGCCACTGACCAGGCTGCTCTTATAGATCTAAAAGTCTCATTCCGCTGGTGACGAAAGATAACGATTCTTAGTTTCAGGTGATTGTACACATGAAAAGAAAATTATGGATATTACATTCCATATCTGCAAACGGATGCCCTCCAGCCATTTAAGTTTTTAAATTTTGAATGAGAGCAATTATTCTTAACATTTTTAGTTCATGAATAAGCTCGCCATCCACCAGAAATGATCAAAATACACGATTTCAAGCGCTACAGTGTTGCATTTTGCAGTTGCCCATCTCATCTGTGACAGAAGACTTTCGTTGTCACACACACACACACACATTTTACTGCGTATCGGGCCCTGAGTGCTGTCGTAACACACCTGACCTACACACTGTACTGTGCCCAAAACACACCCTGCGTAGACACTGATGGAGGGCTGAAGCTGCTGCTGCCATGCCGCTGATGTGCTGCCTGTGTAGATAATGTGTCTGAGTTAGAGCATCAGGACCCGCGTCTGGTCCCAATGCAGACCAGACCTCTAGATTCTTTAATGGATGGATTATGAGATAATGGGCCCCTGGGCGTACACACATTATCAGCAGTGGCCAGGTGACCGCACAGATACACAGATTTATTATTTCCTTTGGCAGATTTATAGAGCCCATATGGCATGTTGTCCATTCTGAGACCTGGACACACATACGGGGGGCAGGGTATAAACACTGCCTTTGAGAGTTGCTTCGGGACTTTGTGCCCTTTCACTTCGCAATGAGAGTTCTAACAATGAGGCCCCTGTGCCATTCTGTCCATTGGTGAACTGACAAATGCCTGTTGGTTGCAGGAGAGCCGCGCCGTGATTTGTTTCAAGACACAAAACATCATTTTCTTTCTCTTGCCGACTGAGGTTCAGCAGTTAAAATACAGCCAATATAGGCCGAGCTGATGAAAGTTCTCAGTCACTCAGAATATACTTAGAATATAGGCGTAGACACATTTTGTATTAATTTTTATCACCTTAATAGTTCTTAAATGGGAAAAAAATTTAATAACACTTTATTTCTCATTAAGACTGTAAGTTCATGTATTAAAGATATCTTTTTTTTTTATCTAAGGCATTTTTAATGTAGACCGTCATTTTCAGAGATATGGGGTGACCAATACATAAAAAGAAACATTCCGACACGCACCTTTATTTATTTAAGATAACCCTTGACAGCTGCAACACACGTGGGAAGCATATGTCTTTTGAATGGTGCTGGAAAAAATCTGAAGGAGGCCTGATTTATGACAGCAGTCGTTCTCGGAGAGCAGGTTGCCTGTTTTGTAAAAATGATGGACATTTCATTTTGGAGCCTTTACATTTCTGAACTGCCCACACTCACCTGGGTTTGTCCTGTCGCTCTTTACGTGTTGAAGTGAAGTGAAGGTGACGGAAAGCCGCGTTCTTACTCCTCCACCCGTCTCACTTACTGCTCAGGAGTCGCTCTCTCACGCAGTCTCTTTCTTTACTCCAGCCCCTGGACACCCCTAATCATGTACAAGTGATAATTTTTTGCTCCATATTTGCCAAATTGCTGCTTCCCTTTGGCTTCATTCACCAAGGCTGAAAAACATTTTTCTTTTTCACTTTCCACCAGCAGAAATTTGCAAGAAATATTCATAGGTAACTTGTTGTTTGAAGGACTTGCAAATGTCAGTATTCGCATGGTATTTGTGCAGATGAGGTGGAGCAATTCTACAATAACTATTAATGCGCACATGCAAACACATCTCGAACACACACAGCCAATTTTCTTTCCTTCTGAGAAAGAAAGAGGCCCTTTTTTTTTCTTTTTTTTTGCCTTTAAAATGCTTCCTCTCATTTCTCCACAGTGCTGTTTGTCCTCTCAGTTGCCTCCCTGCCAGCCGGCGCTGCTTCTTCCACTCCCCTGCTCCTCCCGCTATTCCAGCCAAGCTAAGCCACAACTGTCCCACATGCCATGTCTGCTGGATGTGTGAACAAAGCTTGGAGGGAGCGAGGCAAAAACGGTCCTCTTAAGTGAGTCGGACCCAGTCAGCCGGGACGGCTGGAAATGTCTTCCCCTTTGATTCCCTGGGGAACAGAGACGGAAAACAAATGGAGTCTGACTCCCTTATTTTCTCAAGGTCCTGGATGTGACCTGCCGCTACTGCGGAACAAGGGTTGGAGCGCTGACGCTCGCTGCCTGGCCGCCGAGCTGTCCAGCGGTCTGTCAGCCCGACACAATGGAAAGGGCCCCTGAACCCTCCCCGCTTCCTCATCCACATTCAATCCCAGTCACAGACTACAGCACAGCCTGTTCAGCGGCACTGCTGACAACTCAGTCGGCCTGCTCACACGGCGATGACCCGGTGAGTAATTGGTCGATGGAAGTCGGCAGGCATCGACTTGTGTGTGGCTTTGCGGGCGGCAGTGACTCATTGTGTGTTCGTCATGTGGTGGACATCCATGACTGTTCCAAGACAAATATGAGATCATGAGGGATAAAACAGATTTCCTCAAAGAAATAGAAATAGCCAATGAATAATTAATGCAACAATAACGGCACACATGCACTCGCATTAATCTAATCATTCCGCAGTGGGGATGTGTACATAATAAGAATATTATCTGTGTGCAGTGTGCCTGCCAGCAGGCTCGGCCCATTTGGCTGGAAGCTAACAGAGGAGTTTGGCTACCAGTTATCGCACCGCTGCATCTCAGCAATTGGATAGCTGATTCTGGCAGATGAATACAGGATTTCCATCTCAACACATCAGAGCAATAAGTCTGAATTCAGCACTGTGTTAATGAGCCAGACCCTAAGAGAGACACAGAGGGAGGGAGAGTTACAGGTAGAGATTCAAGCATATTTCTTCCACGGACCTGATGTATACGCACATGCACGAACGCACTCCTTCACACATAACGCACACTCCCTGCAGGGTGATGCAGCACACATGCTGCTCCTCTGTTCTGTAACATTTAGTACAACCAGGTTGGATAGTAGGAGACACAATATTACTACTGACGTCAAAGAGCAAAATGGTGTTTTCATCAAACCAGTATCCTGGCTCACAGGCGGGGGCCTCGGTGTTGTAATTGGCACAAACTGGTCGCCGAAGTTATTGAACGCACGAGATTACAGGGAGAGGTTTTTCAGGCCACTGTGATGCCTCGCCAACTTGACTGTGTAGGACTGCGGAGATAACACCCCGTCTCTTAAAAATCGTGTTTGTCACACCAATTTGTGCTACCTGAATGTAATGAATGGTTCTGTAGCTGCCTCATGTTGACAAGTGTAGTGATGTAAAAGCTATGATTGTGTGCATTGTAGTGCGCGTGTGCTTTTTTTTAATATTCTGCATATCCACAAAATGCTCATCCTGAACATATCTGTGACATATTTCATCTTTTTTTTTCTCCCTGCAGTATCTACTCATGGCAACCAAAGCATGACAAATGTTAAAGCACTCAGAGCACTTAGTTAAATCTGCTACACTAAATATTCCATACCAAAATAGGACAAATGGGTTGTTTGTGATGGGCACACAGAGAATGATTAACTGTCTCTAGTTTAAGCATCCTTTAGTTTATTGTTTTGCTTTTTTGTCTCACAGCATTTTTTTATTTTTTTTGGTTCGTTCTCATTAGCGACATTTTCAGACACAGCGGGAAGCTTTTATAAACAAAGACCACACAGCCTCGGTCCGGCGCTGAACGAGCGATAGATTCATTTAGCAAACAGCATTTAGCTGCTAAAGAGACAAATGTTTCCCACAAGGGACCAAAAAAGGGACTTAAATTCCCCACATGACTGGAAACACGCTATTGTTCCATCTGACAGTGGCCATATCGGCTTAAAAGATAAATGTGTGAATGTTGTTTGATGTCTTTAATGCTGTACCAATCAGTGAATGCAGGCTAAAGATTTTTGAAAGATGCAGATCATAAATACTGAGTGTAAAGGTGACTTCAAGCACAAGACAGCACACATTTACTTTTTCAGTATTTAAAGCTAAACTAGGATTTCCTCTCACTCAAACAAAAGTTATCTCTATGGCCCACACTATGTGTGTGGCAGTGTCTGTATCTGCAGAGACCTGCATTCTCTCATTTCATAGTATTTTGCTGTGTTCCTGACTTTTCAGCAGTGTGTAGTCCCCAGCTAATAACGGTTTGATATACAAGCGTATCGACCAGGTTACATCACCGTCTCTCTCTTCTGCTCTCTGTCTGTCATGAAGAGCTACTGGTCAGTGTGTCTGACTGACCGAGAGTGGGGCTGAGCTACACACACACAAACCCAGAGCAGGGACACGGGTGTGGACAGGTTGAAGTGTGTGCACTAAATTCAGAAGGTTGTGCTGAGGCGTGTGTTTATTTGTGCCTTAGAACGTAACAAACGTAACAAATTGAAACAATCAGAAGATGTTTTATACCTCCGATTCACTGCTTTGTTCTGCCAATACCGCTCTGTCTCTTCATTTACACTCTAGCCTGCATCACCACCTCCGCACCCTCTCTGTGTCTTGACTGTTTAGCATGGCCCTCCAAATGGAGATGTTTCAATAATAAAACAAATTAAACAGAAGCAGACTTTTTAAACTGAGGGTTATGAACTGTACTGCCATTTAAATGTATCATGGTCCTTTTCTTGATAACAAACATAAAACAATCTTGACAATCTTGCTTGACAGCACCTTGACACCAGACGACTGTACGATGAGGGCATTTTGCTCTAATTTTTCAGCCAAATTATCCCAGCAGGCCACAGATTTGAATACATAACCTTGTGCTCACAGACCAATCTTTAATCTATTTGAGCGAGCTCTCCACTCCCATCACACAGCCTGTGAACTAATTGTGAGCCACCTAGAAATCACTTGTTATTCATTTTTTATTTTCTTTCTTTCTAGCCTCCGGGAAGCATAAAGAGCGGCACAAATCCAGCACAGAGTCGAAGTGAGTGTGGAGAATTTTGACTGCAGTGTCAGTAATACTCAAAGCCATGTTGGACCAATACAAAGAGAGTTTGCCAGGTGGATACGGCCACTCAGCAGCCACGGATATCTACCAGTCTCGAAAATAATATCAGAAATCAGCATTGACATTTTACAGATTCTTGCTTCGTGCTTGCTGCTACACTACACTGTTTTTCTCAAGATAGAAGAAGTTCTTTTGAAAATGCAGTCTAGCGTTTCAAAAGGTGAGGTCTGTGTAACAGTGTGCGCTCTGTTTTTTTTTTTTTTTTTTCTGAAAGGTGTCCAATCACTTCAGAGCCTCAATGCCAGGACTAGAGGATGAAATGCTGAATTATTTTACTGTTTTGAACCTTGTTTTCTAAAACATTATAAGAAATGTCATCTTAATCACCAATCTAATATTCAGTGATTCAAATATAGTGCCAGAATCAATATTCAAAACACAGGACTGGAACCGGCTCTCATTTTCAAGCTGACTGACAGATCTTTTGGATTTCACACTTGACAATAACTAAATTGAAATGAATTCCCTGTTGTTCACACGGTACACATGTGTAACAAAGGGATATTTTCAATTATTTCTCTTTTGCGAACCCATTGAAATGATTTCTTATTTCTCCAAGACTGTCAGGCAACAGGCCTGGCAAGGACATCACTGCTGTCACCGGCTTAAAGAGAGTGAATGAAGGCGCGGTGTCAGGGCTCTGCTAATTTGAAACATCTAAAAACCTTTGTGCCTCGTTCAAATTTATCAACGCCTGTGATGTAATTACATTTTAAATAGGCCGGGGTGATAAATTGAATCTCTATACTGTTCTGCCCCTAACCAAACTTGATTAATCCATTTTTAATCAGCTGGTAGAAGGGCGGTGCCTTGATGTTTCATTTAACCAAGTCTGACGGCTGAGACGATGATGCCTCTGTCGGATGAGTCCCGGTCAACATCGAGACCATCTTTTGGAGACAAAGGAAAAGGACGAGGATTTTCTAATAATTTGACACCGTTTGACACGGAGGGCTGTCCGTGCTCTGGTGCAACGCTGGCGGCGTGTTTGTGTTTTCATGTGTCAGGGACAGGGTGATGATAAAAAATGACCACTATGAAGAAGCCTGCTCTTTCCAGTTACTGTACTGTAGGTGGGCGAGATAACAGTCCATCTGAGGAGAATTGCTTCTAATTATAGATGACAGGCACACACTCATTCCCCCAGCGTCTTCCTCCTCCCAGTGGCAGTGCTGGGAAGAGAAACACTTTAAAATAAAGGACCCTTTGGCCTCTCATGTTGCAAAGTGAGGAGCTACACGGCCCGGTGATACAGTGTGTACCGAATATAGTTGGCTATGGTGAAAGACAAGCTACTTGTACTTGAGTGTTTAAGTATTTGAATCACATCTTTACTCTACTACTGTGAGGTAAATAGTGTAGCTATTATACCACTATATTTTATTGATATCTAAAATTTACTTTACAAATAAAGATTTTATATACACATATACAAATATGCATCTTATAAAACAAAAAGGAAATGAGCCAGTGTCATCTGTGTTGAGCGGTTTTCAACCCATTCGGTGGGTAAAACATGTGTTCAATGGGTTTTGATCATTTGGGATCATTTTTGTACCATTTGAGGGGTTTCGATGAAAACCAATGAATAAGCCCTTCCTCTCCTCAGCTAGTATGATTGAGACTGATGGCACTGAGTTATAGGCTCAGCTCGAGATGCCATGACCGATGGCCGACAAGTCCATTTTATTAAATGAAATTCGGTTTTAAAAGTTGGACCGCAACGTTTATGAAGATTGGGTTGGCTGGGTTCCAGGGTCCGATTGGGATACCTTTTGTCAGTCCAACCTGGCAACACTAAATGTCAGTTTCACAGCCATATTTAAGAGTTAGCCAGCATTAGCCACCAGAAGCTACTGGACCAAGTAAGGCTACAGTAGCAGAAGCTATGAGTGTTGAATGGAGCAAGTGCGCATGTTGATTGTTAATGCATTTTAGTTCTAAGAGGAACATTTTTTATCGATCTATTTAAAAAGTCTTCCCATCAGTATCTACATCAGGTCAATTGAATCTGCGCCTGAACAAAACCACAGTAGTTAAAAGAAGCTGGAGTGAAAGTTCAGACAGGAAGGCATGCTCAGCCCTTAGCTCATTTCTCAAACCAGCCTTTCATTTGCCCCTCTCACTCATGCTCACTCTGTCAATTTTAATCAGCTGCTCCCATCAGTCGGGCACATTCATCCCAGAGCACGGCGTCACACCTTCGCCGCTAGGCTGTCATCTCGCTGCTGTCTTCTTAAATACGGTTGTCTCCCTGCCTTTAGTTCATTCACGCTGTTGTATGCGTGCCGCCTCCACCTCCCCATCACCACCCCATTCTTCACAGATTCACCGGCTTCATTGATTCATCAGCCACCACCGGTGTCTGGACTCCATGGGTGGGGGGGATTCATCCGGCTGCTGCTCGGGGGCACTTGCCCTTCAATCACTAAATCTCCCTGTAGAGTCTAAGACTTTCTGACAAGACTCATTATCACATGTCAACTGCTGTGCTAAACATTTTCTTTACTTCATTCACTGGTGTCTCCTGATTGAAATGCTGCTTAGGCTTTGTGCTCAGAGGGATGGGTGGGTCAGACATGGGACAGTCAACCAGGAGACTGAGACTAATGTTGATTACGCTATTTTGCTTATGTACTCAACTTTTACAACCTAACACACTTAACTTGTCACGTAAGGTAACTGAATTTACACAGCAAACATACTATTTTTAACCTAAACTATTGTTGTCCTTAGCCGAACTAAGTAGTTTAGGTGCCTGAGCCTCACCAAACTGTGATCATTTCACTGGTCAACCATGTGTTTGTCATGCCGTCTCATTTTCAAACACGACCTGTAACGCCGCAAACTAATTTTAATCAATGACGTCACTGCGGTGAATCGCTGCACGCGTCAGCGCTACTGCAGTTTCATCCATTTCTTTTGACCTTGTGTTTTCAGTTTCTAAAAGAATTGAATTGACTTAATCTAAAGTGTCAGCAGTTCAAAAGCTGAACAGAACTGAGACTGAACCCACAATGCAGATCTGCGGTGCAAAAGACAGTTTATTCTGACAAAAAGAGGCTCAAAAAGAAACACTTCAACGACCGACGAGGACACGGGGGAGAGGAACAGGTTGCTGGAGACGACAGGGCCGGAGGAAGGAAACACAAAACAGGTAAGTCAAGGAGGAGGAGTCAAAAATATTCTCTTGTCACAATCACAAGATCACGGAGCCGAGAGTGTTACCACGAGGGATGAAACAACGAACTGGCGATGAGTGGAGGGAGAGGCCGGCTTATAACTGCTGTAGGTGTGAAGAGCAGGGAACCAAGTTGATGAGCAACAGGTGTGCAGAGGCGGGTGGATGCAGTAGGTACCAGAAGGCCCCGCCCGGCCCTTCGGGAGAAAAGGTAAAACATGGACACAGAGAGAGCAGAGGTGAACTGGACCCCGACACTAAAGGTTTGGATCAGAATTTGAATAATACAATAAACGGCTTAAACTGTACAGCTGATGATTCATATTGTCTTAGTTTCTACACGACCTGGGTCTTTTGAGGAGGATGGCGCAGTCACGTGTGGCTGCCCTGCAAATACATCTGATTCCAAGATTACAGCGGCTCCCATGTGACTTTGGTGTAATGGCACTTAATGATATAAATCCACACAGAGGAAAATCATAAAAATCCACCATTTCCGCCAAGAAACATGAACTGTCATCAGTCTGAGAGGATTACATCCTTCTTCTCCTGCGCGGCAGAGGCACTGAGGGGTGTAAATCGCAGGTCAGGATGACAATGTGTAATGCACCTTGACTAATTGACTGTAGCTTTTTGAATGGCAGGAGCTGAATGGATGTGAAAACAGCGAAGCTAGAGGAGCTGTTGTGGAGGGAGATGGGCTGTTTTTTCTGTAGCTTCTGGTCTGCTGGGCATGTTGGCTCCATCCCGGACAGCGCTGGAGTGGCTGGAAAATCACATCGGCGGACGAGTGGCAGATAAAACATTCCTCCTATCCTGTCACTGTGAAGCCTTTATTTCCAAATCCTCCTTTTAGCGCCGTCATATTCAACTCCTCTTTCCTCCCACTCTCCTCATTTTCGCTTCTCATCTGTCATCTTTCTCTCCTTTCCTTTTTGCTTTTCTTTGTCTCTCCTTTTAACCTCCCGGCTTCTTCTTTGAAAAAACTTCTGTCTCACAACAGTCTTCTTCACAAACATTTTGCAGTCTTCAACATTTTTCAAAAGTCATATTTAGTATGCACAGGAACCTCTTTGGAAAATCAATTCATACAGTATTGATATTGCACATATTCCATGAAACACTAAGAAGTACCATAAAGCATTTAACACTAATCACTCCTCTCATGTGCATATTTGTATTGATTGTTGGTGATGAGTT
This sequence comes from Spondyliosoma cantharus, assembly GCA_900302685.1. Lineage (NCBI taxonomy): Eukaryota > Metazoa > Chordata > Actinopteri > Spariformes > Sparidae > Spondyliosoma > Spondyliosoma cantharus. Next base: position 11,849 of record OMLP01045070.1, on the reverse strand, counting down.
CCTCCATTAGTCCTTAGAGTCCCACAGGAAAATGGATTCGTTAATCTCTAAAACAAATTACGGTTTGATAATGCGATATCTAAATTGACTTTATCTCTGATGGGTATTTGATCTTGACCAGATGGAGCTATGACAAACTTCCTGATGGGCAAAAGTTCAAGTAATGAAGCAGAAGAAAGCTCTCTTGCATGCATCCTGTTTGTCTAACTCGGAGCTCTTTTGTCTTCTTTGGCTTCCTCGTATGTCACTATTCAGGAAAGTTCTAAGTCACTTCCGCCCTGCGATGCTGCTAATTACAATCAGTCTGGAGCTGTTGGCTGCTGGGAGCAGCTTGTCCAACAGTTGTCTTCTGTTAGTGACCACAGAGCAGCTCCACATGAGCAGCTGGAGGCTGAGTACCTTGCTGACGGGTATGTTTGTGGAAGCTATTGAAAAAGAGAAAAGAACACTCAGTCATTCACGTTAGCAGACGCAAGACACAATGACACTACGACTATTTCTTCGGCACTTCACTTGGTCCCCTCTGATCCTCCCTAAAGATAGCTGTGCATGCAGAAAAGAGCAATAATGAAATAATGAAAACGAAGGTTTGTTTGGCTTTGTGGGTCTTGTAAGGTGTCCTTGAGCGCTAACAGGTGCAATATGTAAAGAAATTTCCATCTGTCAAACTCATACTCAAAACAAATAGGGGGCAGCATATCGTTAAAGTAAGCAATAAGTAGTGCTAACTGTAGCTGTTGGCCGCGCAGCTAGTGGTCTGGAATGGGAGCTCTGAGCACCAGGGGGGGGAGTGTCGGTGTGAAGCTAGCTGGTTAGCACGCTAGCTTCAGTCGATATCTCTGCGACACAGGACACAGATGTCATAATGTTAAAACGGTTATGTCTTCACATTCTGTTGATCATTTTGGTAATTTTTTGAACGTTCCACTAAAATCTTACATAACGCATCTTTAAAAACACCTGAATAAAATGCTGTATTGTCGTTATTATGTTGAACATCTATTTCTGACCTTCTGCCTTCTTATTTGCTGTCTTTCTGAGAGTAAGATGAGTTTTGATGGCTGATGATGATGATGATTGATACCGCTCTCTTAATCTACAACAAAGAGACAGTTAGCTTAGCTCAGCACATAGGAACAGCCTGCGTGACGCGTTGTTTTTTGCACTAATCAAACAAAGAAGATTTGTAAATGTGGCTCTTATGTCTTTATGGTAAATATGAAGCTACCACCAGTGAGCTTAACACAAACAGCTGACGTTGAACTATTCCACTATTCCATGCAGCAAAAGGAAACTTCCTGGAGAAAGACAATTGATTGTTGAGTCTCATCCCCAGGTCATCAAAGACCGAGGCTTTAGGTTGAGATTAGATCATATCCACCGGCCGAGGGCGTTGGTTTTTGACGACCTGGGGATGAAACCCGACAATCAGCTTCATCCAAGAAGCGACATATTGTTGCTCTAATCTTAACCTGCCAAACAAAATGTCAAGGTGGTGACAGGCACTCTGCTGGGTTAAAGGGAGGGGCCTTTTCTATGTCTGTGCCCAGGGCCTATTGGCTCATAAAGAAACTTAAAAAGCTTAAAAAGAAACTCCCATCTGAACAGGGCCAGTCAGTGAGTGCATCAAGCCATCTGATCACTTTTTGCTCTTGCAAGTCACCCAGTACGACGAGGTGAGAAATAAACTAAGTTGCGTACTGTGTGTGAGGGACTGAATAAAGGAAAAAGTCACAGAGAGAAGTATTTGATGGTGTGTTCAATTTCCAGGTAAGGTTGAGAGGAAAATTCTGTTAGGTAGCATAAAAGCATCTCTTGACTCCCGTGGTGCTCTGTGCAGTGCACGGCAGAGGAGAGTAAAACATTGTAATTACCTGCAAGCAATACAGAGAAACAGTTGGGTGTTACAGCAGCATCTCCGATTTTCCTTCGAGACAAAAGCACACAACACACAGGGAAGTCAGCGAAGAGGCAGGACAGCGGAGGAGAGCTGTTTTCAACATGTTGAATTTTTTATGATCAAAATACTTTTGACTTTCCAGTTTTTAACCCAATCCCTCCCATCAATTTAGAATGGCTAATTCAAGATCAAGAGAGATCGTTTTGTTTATCTTTTGTGATTAACAGCATCTTTTGCAAAAACAAAACCGACACAATTCCAGAAAAGCAGCATTTTGACAAACAAAAAAACTTCAAATGTGCAAAGCACAAAAGCACAACAACAGCAACAAACATTCTCTTGGCAAAAATTGAAGATGCATCAGTGTAGTAGCCGGCCAACAGGGTCAGATGCCAAGCCAACCGAGAGCTTGGATAAACTCATTTTTTGAGTTGGTAGTTTATTCTGCGAACACACAGACTGAGCTGCAGAGTTTCAGGGCCTGAGTTTTAGAGATTCCACAGAATGGCCCGGAAAAGAAAGTTGTCCGTCCTCCGTGGACACACCACACAATAAAGCAACACATTTTCAACAGTGGAGGAAGTGTTGTGGTTTGTAAAAGGTTGTAATCCTGGTTGTTATGGGGAAAAATCCATTTTAGACGTATACTGTACGGTAGCTTATAGGTATTACTTCCCAGACACTCTCATTGGGCGTTACTACCAATCTGAAACCGTTGTTTGAAATCACCACTTGACTGTGGTGGTTACTGTTGCTTCTGTCATTTCCTGTCCTATAACTATCACTTACTGTAATGTCTGGGTCTTTCTTTGAAACCATCAGGTACCAGTCATCTTCTCCGCCAGCAATACTGATCATCAAGTGATGTGAAGCTTTCCCCAACAAGCACTCCAAGACATTACCAGTGAAATGTCATCTCATTTCCAGGATATTGTGACCTGATAAATAATATATCATGGAGAATTTTAAGCCAAGAAAAGCAAAGTCTCTGCTGGTTGGCTGGCCAAGGTCGCTTAATTTGTGTCGTGCAGTGGTGGACTCAGGATGTTTGAGGGACAGGGGCAAATGAAAAAGAAAAGGGCACCAGCACGCAGAAAGACTTGATACATGTAAAGTGAAGTGGGGGCACTTTATCACGATTCCTCCACTGGAAGGGCACCCTAGAGGGTACTTTTGTGGCATTTTATTGAACATGGGGGGCCCCCTCCAGGTCCACCAGTGTCTAAATGTGTTCAAAATGACAGTGGCGTAGAAGACATGCTGCTAAAAGACAGACAGACATACAGAGCTACAAGTATTTATGCTGTGGTGCAGAATCGTTTCCAACTATGCTAACAATCACTCTCAATGTCACAATTTTGCATTTCCATTTTCCATAGACTCCATAGACTTCCATAGACATATAACTATTGATATAAAATGCCTTGCTAGGATTTTAGGTCTGTGAACATGAACTGCAGTTCTACCTACAGAAGCACTTTGTTGGGAAAGCCAATAACTAGAAGCACAATGTTCTACTAAACTTTGAGTGTGATTCGTCGCTGTGGTTCTGTAATGCAGACTTTCCTCTCGCTCCTTTCGCTGGTGTACGAGACATCTGAGAGTGTGTCGTCTTTTAAGTTGCTCAGTTTGGAGAGATGGCAGAACACTCCCTCCATTTAATTAGTCCTCAACAACTCCATGCTCTGCTCATGCAGCCCTTCATCTTCAGCTAGACTCTTTGAAGGCTGTACAGTTAGACTGGGTGTTCCTGATTGATTTTAGCAGACCAGCTGAGCTGGTAAAGAAATGAAGGCAGGCGGATGTCACGGCAAACAGACATTTTAAATAAGATAAGGCTTTGTGTGCAGTTGACGAGCAGCGAAGGATGATCAATGACTAAACAGGAAGTAAGATAGAGGCTTGGCGTCGGGCTGCAGATGGGCTAACTTCAGGTTGGCGCAGAGAGAGGTGTAATGATGGGTAAAGGCCGCAGTGATGGCAGCACATTTGAAAGAGGAACCCGAGATAACCTGGGACATTTTGAAACCGGCGATGACTCAGAGAAGTGAAATGAAACCGTGCTGGCTCCACTCATTCTCATATGATTGCCGATGGAAGGCTGTCATGTGCTCAATAAGGTCTTTAGTGAGTTGTCAAACTTTATTAATGGAAATAGCTCAAAGACATGGACCACTAAAAGTTCTATATGGGATCAGGGCACTGGGTGGCATCTGAGGAATCAATCACATTTTGATAAAAGTCTGGATGACACTAAAAAAGACTATTCTCGAAGGGTTTTCATATCTGTTTAGTTTAAATAAAAAATGAAACTTCATTTCAGATTAGGTCAGAAGGACTATGACAGTTGGTCATTACTATCAGCCAGCCGTCGGCCCCAAAAATCTTTCAGAATGGTAAAGACTGATATTTCAAACAGAGCTTTCAGATGAACTTTAAAGATCAAATATGACAAGATTATTCTAATTAAATCACTGTTCATTAAATTTATAATGAATACACAATGCACTGAAGAATAAAGTGAAATGAAACAGAATGAAATGAAATACATACACTTATAATTTACTAATGCAAAGGGATTGAAAACATTAAAAAACAAACAAAACCATACATTATAATGATGACATGCTAACATTTAAATACTACAGCAATTAGAATGACATGCATACCTCCGCCAAGGGCCAGCACTCTGCTAGATCAGTATTTTTATTTGGACCCGCAACAAATTGCTCTCAATCGGATACCAGCAACCTAAATACACGAAATTTGATTTCATAAAAATCCATGCATTATTCCCCCATAAAACAATAATGCTGAAAATGTCAGAATGTTTAAGAAAGTGAGGAAAAATTCCTTAACTAAAAAGTCTAACTAACTAAACTAATCAACAAACAAGTGGACACTGGCATAACAATAATATCCTGATAGTGTCACAATTGGGCACGATGCAGTCATGAAACTATACAGGTGTGTAGCTGAGATCAAAATGAAGTTATAGTTAGGAGATGGGCATGGTCTGAGCAAGGGCGCTGGAAGAAGGAGGGTAGGAAGTAAGAGAAGGTCAGTTGGCCCAGAACAAAACAACGGATCACTGTATCCCAGTTTCAGTCGTTCCTGTTTGGTAAAGCTAGCCATGTCTCCAATTCTGTGTGTGTGGTGCATTGGAGCACATGATGCGAGAGAAGTGAGCTTGGTGAAACAGGTCAAATGTACCATGTTCAAAACATTATTTCAAGATTCAAGAGGGTTTATTGTCATTCCAGCCATATACACAGTACACAGTGGAATGAAATAACATTTCCCAAGAAGCTTCAGTGCAAACAAACAACAACAACAACAACAACATAGAACAACAACAACAACAACAATACCAAATGCAGTTATTACAGAAATTCACCATTTGGTGCGATCATCTTACAGGACAGGCCAGAGCTAGCTGTTAAGCATGCTAACTAACTAGATATCGCTGCAAAACGGTACAGTTTCTGAGCGCAGCACCGCTGTAGTAAATACAAATCCCAGGTCTGTAACAATTTGCCAGATGTAATGTAGGCGCTAACTACACACACAACTCGTAACACCATAACAATGTTATGAGTTGAAAATGTATATGTTAGGTATGTAACGCTGTGATCCTGCTCTCTCACTGAAGTCACATAGAGCAGAAACGAGTGATGGAGCCCCCAAGTGATTCACCCTATTACAAGACACAGTGCCATCAAAATGATTTTGAAGCGGTTATAGAAGTTACATCATGTTGCTTTAACCTGGCCTGAGATTTTCAACATGGCTGCTGCGCGGTTTAAGGGTGTGTTGGCTTTGTTTGGACTACAAAGATACCGTTAATAAATTATTTAATAAATGCTTGACGAATTCCGCTAGCATTGTCAACCACAGCCACCGTAGCCACGTGCGCCCCAGAGCCAATCACTGCAGAGCCCACCCCCACGACACACTTTAAGAAACAAGCGGATTTATACCCGCAGCGACGCGAGCTGGACCGGGATTTTGCCGGCGGTTCGGTCCCGTTCTGTGCATCTAAACTGACTGTTGTGGATTAATGAGACTGAACGAGTCCGGACCGAGTCTGTTCCGGTCTGAGGAGATCCGGATACGCGAGGACAACAAACTGGAATCGGAATCTGTGGATGTTCGTGTGTAGCTAGCTGCTAGCCCAACCCCACGCTCCACCTCCTGAGTCGACGGACGCGCTGGGGTGTATAAATAATGTCCGCCATGCTTTTTCGCGAACATTACCGTCACGTTTGCTGCGCGTTTGGTGCAGGAAGAAATGGTAAAAAAAGGGCTTTTCTCAAGAAAGTGTCCGCAAGCAGGAAGTGTTTGCAAGCTAAAAACACGTTCCTATTGGTGGAAAAAGGCAGCACACCAACCAATCACAAAATTATATGGCAAACCACGTGATTTGGTTGCTGAGGAACAGGGGAAAGAGTGACAGCAGCGCCAGTGCCGGTGATAGAGACAGCGAGTTTTGAGAGTTGAGAGATTTGTGACATTTAGCGTGTTTGGAGTGTATAGTTAGTGTGTTATGTAGTGTTTGGTGTAGTGTGTTTAGTGTGTACTGTAGTCGTTTTTTTTGTTTGTGAGTCAAACAATGAGGAGACTGCTGAATGCGGAGCAGGCAGGAAGACGCTGAGGCAGCCCTGAGCCTGAGACATTACCTGCATTTAAATGTAAATTGTTGTTACATATATAACTTTGTACATTTCAAAAACGTATGCACAAATTTAGCAAACAACAATTTGTATTTGCATTATAAGTAATAAAAATGGTTCGTAAAACATATTTGGTGTTTTTACAGTAAAAAAAATCTTTATTCTTTCTTTTTCCTACACAAATTTTATGTTTTTTTGTGATTTTAGGTCCAAACAAGGCAAGGTATATAGTTTTTTAAGGTGAAATATAATAGTAACATCCCTGACGTCTCACCTTCAAACACAGCCTCATTTGGCCATCCATGAAAAAGCTACTTAACCTCCCACTTTTCTATAGGAGTACATACTTCCTACGGGCAATGCACTAGTCGAATAAATTCAGCACAGTTCACTTGTTTAACCAAACTCCCTCATCTCATGTCATGTTCCATTGCACCACATTAACTGATGTGCTCTCACAGCTGGTGTGGTTCCATCACAAGACGGTGTCTGGTCATTTATTTCCTTTGATAGTGATATATTTCCGTAAGTATATATAGTATCCCATCAATAATGAATAATACATTATTACCTATTTTATTACAGGAAAATACCTGCATTTTCATTTAACTTTGAATTTGCTTCCATTCCTCATTTATTTATTTCACTATTAATAAAAAACCTTTGTCACATGTTGTCTTGAGCACAATATTGTCCAGTGCAATGTATTGGCTTCCTGTTAGACGGCATTGTTCTCAGCTCTGGGCTATCCTGCCTTTATAGGGCATTACGTGACTGTGGCTACTAATGGACATTGAGGGAAATGATCTAAATTTGATAAAAATCCAAACTGAACTGGAATATCATAACAACCGCAGTATACTGACTGAGGTATCCCCTCCAGTGAAAGCCATCTCCTCATGCTCTTCAACTGTTTCATATTTTATTGGCTTTCAAAATTTTATTAGCTTGATTTCTGTTAGAAGTTCAATGAACATGCTTTGGGGAAATTGTATGATGGCATAGTTTCGCTGAAGAAAGCTGGTCATTATAAGTAAAGTTAGACACAGAAGATGTAATAAAAACCGGAGTGAACAGAAGGAGGTGGTTGGTTGGACTGGGCTGAACATTTTGAACAGGTTTTTGCTTTTGTTAGTCAAATAAAGTGGTTATCTTCCAAGAGTTTTTAATAAGGAATTCCCTCTTGTGCAGTGAAAGGGATTATCCTCAAATATAAAAATCGTGCACCTTTCCTTTAACATAAAAAAATAATCAGATTATTTTACACAGATGCAATCAAGTGGCTCAAGTAAATGAGCAGTGTTATTTATCTTCAGGAAATAGATGTAAATCCGCTCACTGCATTATTTCAATGGAGGGGGATGGTGTTAAAATGAAAACAAGTTGTGTTAAACATATTGTATTAGAATATAAAAGCATCGCTGCAATTTGGTGCTTTGCTGGGCTCTCTCGGATAAACAGTGCAGGCACATCATCTATTTAATTTGAAGCCATCTAGTCTACCAAACTGCCTTGAAAATTACATTCGAACATTAAATCATTTTCATCCAGCCTCCTACTCCAACCAGCATTTCCTCATTATGTGAACCTTACAGAATCCTCCAAACAGCACCATAATGTTCAGTCTCTTTCTACGTCTGATTGACCCGGGATTACTTTCCATTCAGAAATGTCGTGATGCAGACATCTTTTACCACTTAAGTTGTCAACGTGGCCAGATCTAGATGATCATTACAGCTGAGCTGCTTTTAGACTCACATCTTCACCTCAGAGTGAAAGCAATGTTTCTCACTTATGTAGATTATATAAAGCGACAATCTATGAAAAACAGTAATAAAAACCTATATTCCTATTGAACTCTGTCTCAAAAGTATCTATACATATGTTCATTAGCTTACATAGACTGCAGGCTCTTACATTTCTAATCTAATTTCTCAACCCTACAGAGTTTTTTCGTGCTTCGTCCACAGGTTTCCTGGGGAGGTTAGCGGGAAATCAGTTATGGGTGATACCTCCGGTGCTCAGTGGCACTAGTGTCAGCGACAAAATATCATAGTAGCTGATGCGACAACAGCACTTTCAAGGATTTAGAAGCATGAGCTAAGTGTATAAAATCGCTCCCCTAGATCTACCAATCGCTCTACCGCTGCGATCCAGTCGACGGTGGCGCTTCCTTGTTCAAATGTCCGACCTCCGACCTCAAAACTTTCCAGGTGCATGACGCCAAAAGTGAACAAAAACTTGTCTGACTGTAATAAAACGACGCCTCTTTGGCAAGCGCACTCACAAGCGAATTCCTCAGTGGTGTGGCCTCTTTGCATATGAAGGAAATAGAGGAGGATAAACAACAGACGTCATCGCATATTTTTTTTGATTTTTACGCCACTTTTACGCTTGAAAATGTATCTAAATATTCCATTCCCAGCCCAGCCAACAGGATATAATGTTAGCAGTTAACATTTATTCAAACCGCAGAGACCCACAGTAACAAACGCGGCGTGTCATTTGCACATTATATGCTTTTTAGCCGTCCTTCACATGAGGAGGGTCGAGGGGATGGTGATTCTGCCGACAGCAGTTGGAGTCACACCACTGGATGTCTTTAAGGAAACCGGGGGATATTTACAGCCTTTGTTGTGGCATCAAAAGTTGGTGGGTTTTTTTTTAAGAAGAGCTGCGGACAAATCCAGTGGTTTTCACAGGGAATCGCACCGTCTCCACATCATGGTGACCGAAACGGGTATTATGAGCCAAACCGGGATCTTGTCGAAAAAAAAACGCCAGACGTTGCGCCCATAGTTAGCTCAAGGTATCATGGCGGCTCAGGTTAGGGTGGATGACCTCACAACACTGAAGCAAGGCATTTCTCATGTGACCTCTTTTTACACTGATCAGCAGATAGTTAAACTTAAAACAGCTCTAAAAAGATTATCTAAATGAATTACACAACACTAAATACATGTTTACATGAATATTTACCATCTCCACATCAGTATTCAGCTTCACGTTGGGAACAGCTCCAGCTTTGAATCTGTCTCATTATCTTGCCTGGACTGAGATCTGGACTCTCGGCTGCTGCAGGACACAAGCTTTAGTGGCTTGGAGTGCTTCTTCATCTTCCTGACGCGGGATCACGTAAACCCCGGACCTTACAGATCCGAGATCACACACGTGGTCTCAGGTCAGGGAAACACTGTGTTCGAAACACTCTTCATTACATGCCATTTCAGGTGACGTATAGTATACCAATCACATCCATCAACGAATGAACAATAACAGCTTCCATGCACATGTTGTGGGTGGGTGCTCAGTCTTGGTGTAGCAGCAAATGTTCCCACCAGAACCAGTGACAGCAGGATCCACCTGCAGGTTCTGATGGACGGCAGAGCATCGGCTGCCGTCTGTTCGTTAACGTTTCTTGGTGAAGGTGGTTTTGAGAACAATTTTGACAAATGATGCTTTACAACAGTGGCTGAACACAAACACGTAGTCAATCATTATTCAATATATATATATATATATATATATATTATCAGCCCTGGTTTATATCACATTGTAGGGATGTTGTAACTTTTACATTAAAACATCTTTTTTTCTTTTCATCGCTTTCTAAACCCATTCTAAATACTAAATAGTCTAAATACCAGAATGATATAAAACAAGAGAATGTGGAGAAGGCGGCAGT
>OMLP01045068.1:5192-25667 GCA_900302685.1 Spondyliosoma cantharus | reverse complement strand
TTATTGCAATCAAAAGAATGGTTATGAACCACAGAAACCACCAACACCAGGCAAAACGATATGAGAAAGGAGAAATATGCAATTACTAAAAGGAAATTGTACTTATTTTACACATAAATATTCTTGTAACCAATTGCTTTAATATATAAGTGTACTTGTAATCACTTATCTATCATGCAAATATGCAATTAGAATATTACATGGCCAAAACATGTATCAGGCACCAGTGTTCCTGGTCTAGGAGGAATACAAAGGAGTAATGGTCATTTTAAGGACCTGGCGGCCGCCATTTTGAAAATGGGGCCTTTCTTGGAGTCAAACTTTGGTAAACTTTTAGTATGTTTTTAAGTACATCTGATACTACTGTAAACCACTGAGAAACCTTTTGTTAGAATTTTTTCGGGGTCAAACCATATTTGCAGCTGACCATTAACTGTAATTCTTCTTTTTAATAAATAAATAAATAAAATAAAACTAATTTTAAAGTGTTACTTTTGTGGCATATTTAGGGCCCAAGCAGGTCTCGACATGCGACGTCCCTATTGTTTTTGTAGTTACGATTTTTTGTCCCAAATGATCGTATTTTTCACTGCCTGTACATAACCCAAAACTCACCAAACTTGGAATATACCTCACACCTGCCTAAAAATTTCAGAATCTATTGTCGTCCTCAATTTCCACCACTAGGGGGCACTACAATCAAGGAAAGTGCGTTTTGGCTTATAACTCCCATATACTTTGTCACACATTCAAAAAATGTATATCTACTGTTCACTGAATTGTGCTGAATCTCGTCATATAGGCCACGTCCATTTCCGCCTACCGTTTTTTCCCGCAAACTCGCCAAATGTCGCAAACCTACTTTTTCGAACTCCTCCCAGGCGATTTCACCGATTTGCACGAAGCATCTGTGGACTCTCCTGTTATAAGTTATTAAATCACAACTTCCTGTACATTTTGCTCAAAATGAAGTGTTGGATATCTCCACATTGGTCTGCCTTTCACCCACATCACACCTGGTGATGCGCTCCATTTTCATGCTTCGCCATAAAACCATCGACTCAGTATAACTTCCACATACGATTTGCCACACTCTACTCCAAATTACTCAAACATATAGAGGGTCTTGCCCTGAAGACATCTACATGGCACACCCAACGGCAGCATGCCTCTACACGCGTGGACCATGAGGGCCCGTTCATTGCTGCTTGCAGCTTTAATAATGTACTTTTATTTGTTATAGTTATCTTATGTATTTTAGTGTGCTTCATCTTTTAAATCATGTTAAATGTGTTAATATATTTGTTGAAAAAATAAAAATAAATAATAATAATAATATTAAGGCTGCAGTTTCTTACCTTTGCAGACAGGTGGCAGCCCACTCCACTGGGATGGGTGTCCAGGGACACAGTGGAGAACAGGCTCACCCAGCAGCTGATGACCATTCAGACAGGTGTAGTGCAGGGTCTCTCCAGCCTGAAAGTGGAGCTTAGTGGAGCTGGGGATCCCATAGGTGGGGGTTCCTGGGTGACTGCAGTTCTCGAATATCTCAGCTGGAGTTAGGAGGAGAAACAGTTCAGACAGACTTTAAGAAATGTAATCCTTCGCAAATTATGTTGATGTCGGCAATTACAGTAGGGAACAGACCGACTATAGATATGTACTTTATATGACCCCCACTTCAAAAAACCCGAACTATCCCTCTAAGACCAATGATAACAGTTCAATAGTTAAGGCAAATAATAAGGGGCTTAAAAGACAGCCTTGAAGGGTTCCTCTGTGTAAATTAAAATATACTGAGTTTGATCTATTGGTAATGACAGAGGTCCTAGGTGAGGAGTAAAAGAGTTTTACCCATGTCACAAATTTAGGACCGAAGCCAAACTTGTCCAAAACCCTAAATGGGTATGGCAATTCCACCCTGTCGAGTGCCTTTTCTGCATCTAGAGAGATAACCATCTCCGGAACCTCTCCATATACAGGGGAGTAGATAACATTCAACAGGTGAAGGATCTTACTGAGGAATGGCAATCCCATATGAAACCAGTTTGCTCATCAGATATTACCTGGTGAATAAATATGTCAAGACGCATAGCTAGGACCTTTGCCAGTATTTTATAATCTACATTAAGGAGAGATATTGGTCGATAAGATCTACATTCATTTGCATCCTTTCCAGGTTTTAACAATAGAGTAATGGATGCTTTTGTAAGGGTTTGTGGCAGGGAACCTTGGAGAGGTTAAAGAGTCATTAAACATATTAAGTAAAAGTGTTAATGGTTTATCTCAAATTCTTGGAAAACCATCTGGCCCAGGTGCTCTGCTGCTTTGCATAGCTTTGTTGATCCCAGTATCTTGCTTAATGGCTGGTCTAGTTTCTGTTCTTGGTCATTATCAATATTAGGGAATGTAAGACCATCAAGGAACTTTTCCATGTCTGCATTATTGGGTGGACTTTCTGGCTGATATATTTTAGAGTAAGAGTCTTTGAAGGTATCATTAATTTTAGATGTAATTACTGGAGTCACATCATTAGAAATGTTCTTAATTTGTGGTATATGCTGAGAGGCAGACTTAACTTTACGTGGTGAGCTAGTAACCTTCCTGCTTTCTCACTGTATTCATAATGAAATCCACAAGCCTTTAGTAGTTGTTTTTCAACTTTGCCTGTTGACAGCAAGTCATTTTGTAAATTAAATCTCTGTTTGGAAACTTCTGGAGATGGTGTCATTGAGTTTTGTAAATGTAAATCTCTGATGGATTTTAGAAGCTGATTTGTTCTCTGTGTAGATTATTTTGTAAAGAAGAAACAGCTATAATTCCCCCCCTATTGACAACTTTAAGAGTCTCCCAAAGAAGGGATGGGGATACATTGTCTTTCTGGTTGCTAATGAGGAACAAACAAAAGTTTTTATCCCCAAGCAGAAGAGAGTTGAACATTCATTAAGGGCTGGATGTCTGTAAGAGATTAAATGATAGATCTCAAATAAATGAATCGTGGTCAGATCCTACTATCGCAGAGTATTCTGTATTCAGATCTCCTTCAAAATAGCAAATAATAAGAGTTTAGAGTAGGAATGTTGGAGTCTAAATCATCCCAGTTAGGAGCATAAAAATTAACAAGTATCACTGGTGTATGAACGAGTGAACCTGAGATTAAAATATAACGGCCATTTGGATCTGACATAATGTCTGCTGCAGCAAATTTTACTCTTTAAATTTTTTTATTTTATTTATACAAGTTTTTTTTTAATACAACAGCATTAAGACAAACAGCTACAAGGAAAGGGATGATACAAGACAACAAACAGCGGAAAAAGCGCAAAAACAACAACAAAAAATATGAAAACAGTCCAGAACAAAAACAAACAAACAAAAACAGCCCACACGTTCAGTACAAAGAGAAGAAAATGTACAACTGCACATGTCAATTCATTTAACAAGATGCCCCGAGTGTCCACTCGTAGAGGTAAAGAATAGATCAAAATAATTTTTAAAAAGGAAGGGATCAGAAATGAAGACCTGGAGAGTGAGTTCAAAGGGGATCAAGGAAGGCCCCACTGTTACTGGATGTCAGAGTCCCAGGTGTAGATGGAAAACCACCAGACCAGTACAATGCGCCAAAGCCACGTAGGAAAAAGGCAAACAAAAATCTTGATATGTTCAATGAAAGGGCCTCAGATCTTCTTTAACTTGGTGTGGGAGCTAGACAGAGTATACGTGATTCCTCTAGGTGTAGACAAGAAACCATGTCGTTCAGCAATTTTTTAAAGCAGGGAGGGAAGATTGACTTCCATTCTCTTAGAATGACCTGTTTTGCAATGACCACACCAAACATGAGAGCTTGTTGTAAAGTGGAGGGGAGAACTAGTGAGTCATTAGAACAGCCCAATATCACTAGGAGACAATCTGGAGCCACATGTCTGTTATATACGACACTGTATAAATGAAAGATGTCAGCCCAAAAACTTGTGAGTACTGCCCGCTGATTTACATTTATCACAAGTGGCAGAGACTTGTCAGTATTCAGTTTAGTCTTAGAAAAGTGCAACCAGTGAATTACTTTAAACTGAATGAGCAGAAGTCTAGCATTAATAGAGCATGCTTTCATCCTCTTTAGCCCTTTCTCCCATAACTCATCTGAGATAATTTCACCAGCGTCCTTGATCCATGCCTCTTTAATTTGGAGAGAGGGGTTGACCAGGTGTTTGGAGGTGGGAGCTTTGGTCATGATATCATAAAAAGCATGTTGTATTGCAATTGGTTCAAGGCAAGGAAAAAATCACTTAACAAAGTTTCTAATTTGCAAATAACTGAAGAATTGACCAGAAGGAAGATTGAACTTCGTCTGAATCTGGGCGAAAGAAGCAAAGTGATTATCAATGTAGAGATTCTTGATGATGATTAACCCCTTATCTAACCAGTGCTTAAAAACTGCATCCATCAGTCCTGGCTTAAAACAGGGGTTCTGGCATATAGGAGAATTAACGGACAATTCTGGGAGACCCAGGACACCTTTATTTTGCCTTAAAATTTTAAGCAAGTTGCACGACAAAAAGTCATTGTTCAATGATTTTAAATTAATATTAGGTTTAGAAAATAAAATGGCATCCAAGCAGGCTCTGGTAAGTGATAAAGCATTACAGTACTTTATCTCAGGCCATCTGGGGTACAGTCCATGTTCCTCACCACACCCAGCCGAAGATCGACTCCAGAAGACCCATGCTCCGGCGTTACAGGCCCAGTAGCAATGACAAAAGACAGGGAGACCTAGGCCACCCTCCTCAGTGGGCTTCTGTAAATGTGCCTTTGAAATATGGGGGGCCTATAGGCCCAGATGAAGGGCATAATTATAGAGTCTAGAGTCTTGAAAAAGGATGATGTAAGAAAAATGGGCACTACCATTTTAATTAATATTAATATTAATAATAATAATAATAGTTAATGTTAACTCGGCCTATAAATGAAAGTGAAGTTTCCAATTATCTATCATACTCTTAAGCCTATCAATCAAATCCAAATAGTTGAGTTTAAAAAGAAGTGTTGGGTTTCTGCGGATGTTAATCTAAACCTAAAAATAGGTAAAATGGTCATGGGAAATTCTAAAAAGCAAGAGAAAACAGAAATGACACAAATGTGAGCGTCGTACAATGCATGAGGAAAAGTAAAATTTTTCACAGAGAAATCAACCATCCAGAGCAAAAGAGGGGCTATGATGTCTATGTGATTCTTGTAAAATTCTATGCCAAAGCCATCAGGGCCGCACGCTTTGCCACTAGGAAAAGAACGGATGGCAATTTTGATCTCCTCCAGTCGAGTTCTTGTCTCGCAGCCTCCGTGAGGACAGGAATATCTAGTGTATCGAGAAAATTTGCTATATCTGAATCGGTGGCAGTAGATTTAGAGGCATATAGCTTACTGTAAAAACCGGAGATGGAAATTCGATCTCCATTGAAAGAGGGGCATGATCGGAAATTAAAATACTGTGGTACGTGGTATGTATTACTTTTGAAATTAGTCTAGAGTCAACCAACAGATAATCAATTCTGGTAAAACTACCATGCACAGGGGGAAAAAAAAAGAATATTGCCTCTCTAAAGGGTGCTGATGTCTCCAGATGTCCAGGCCCAGTGATTTTGCAAGATTATTGAGAATGGGAACAGATTTCAACAATGGGGCTCCATTCGAGGAGGATCTGTCCAGCAGAGCATCGAAATAACAGTTAAAATCCCCACCAACAATAATATTATGGCTATTATATTCTGTAACAAGGTTAAATACCTTACAGAAAAATTTGGGGCAGTCGAAATTAGGGGTGTAAATATTTAAGAAAACTATCGGATGCGAGTTGACTGTGCCAGTAAAAAGAATGAACCCCCCACCTGGGTCAGTAGTCTGGGATTTAAATACAAATGGAATAGTTCTGTGAACAAGAATGGCAACCCCCCTCTCCTTGGAGGAAATGTGGACTGGTACACCTGGGACACCCACATGGCTCTCAAGCGTCTCAGCTCTGAAGGTCTGATGTGGGTCTCCTGTAAAAAAAACAATGTCAGACGACAGGGAAATTAAGTGTGAAAATACTTTGCCCCGTTTGAGGGCTTTGCCCATACCCCTACAATTCCAAGAAGTGAAAGTGATGTGGCTCATTCCTGACTTGAGTGAATGGTTAACATGGGTTTACAAAGTGAAAGTTGACATGTGACATACTAAGGGCTGGCGGTGCAACAAGTAACATCAACAACAAGGGAGAAACAAAGGTCAACATATAAAAACCCCAAAACGCTCAGGCCCGCTAAAAGAACCAAGCGGTACATCCCACTGGTTAACAAGGAGGCTGCCGGGTAACAGAGCCAGCCAAACTGCACGCTGAAAAACCCACTTGAACAAAGCGCTGCGTGCAACGTTAACACTGCAGAATCAGAATCATACAGGTAATGTAGGGAATTTTCAGATCTAACAGTTGGTAGCTTATCTGGGAAGGTGGCATAGCTGGAGTGGCACATAAACATAGAACTTAAAAAAAGAGACAAGAAAAATAAGTGAACATGTTAGTTAATGAATTCAATGGGCATCAAGGACAACGCTATGTCTGCCACAAACCTAACACCTAACACCATCCCACAGTAAAGCATGGTGGTGGCAGCATCATGCTGTGGGGATGTTTTTCCTCGGCAGGGACTGGGAAACTGGTGAGAATTGAAGGAAAGATGGATGCCGCTAAATACAGAGAAATCCAAGAGGCAAACCTGCTTGAGTTTGCCAGAGATTTGAGACTGGGATGGAGATTCACATTTCAGCAAGACAATGGCCCTAAGCACACTGCTAAAGCATCACGCCAGTGGTTTACGGATAAACAGTGAAATGTCCTGGAGTGGCCCAGTCAAAGCCCAGACCTCAATCAATTGAGAATCTGTGGTATGATTTAAAGATTGCTGTACACAAGAGGAACCCGTCCAACTTTATAGAGCTGGAGCAGTTCTGCCATGAAGAATGGGCAAAAATTCCAGTTGTTAAATGTGCCAAGCTCGTAGAGACATACCCCAAGAGATTTGCAGCTGTAATTGCTGCAAAAGGTGACTCTATGAAGTATTGACTGGGGGAGTGAATAGTTATGCACACTCAGGTTTTCTGTTTTTTTGTCTTATTTCTTGTTTGTTTTATGATAAAATATTTTGCATCTTCAAAGTGGTAGTTATGTTGTGTAAATCAAATGATACAGCCCCCTCAAAATCAATTTTAATTCCACGTTGTAAGGTAAAAAAACTGAAAGAATTTCAAGGGGGTGAATACTTTCGCCAGGCACTGTATGTCTACTTTGGACTTACATTTAACACTATTTTTGTTAACTATATAAAACCCTTAAAACTAGAATTACTTGAATGTAGAACCCCATTACTATGCTGAACTCCCTAACAGGGGATAGCTGCAGGACTACCTTATCTTGTCCTTCCAGTGAGGCCTTCCTTAATTTCTCCTAAATGGGAAATTCTCCCAACACATTAAATGAGTGTGTTCGATCAGTGATCGGAAGGTCGCTGGTTCGAATCCAGGCTCCCCTGGGTGGGACTGAGTTACATGCTAAAGTGTCCTTGAGCAAAATACTGAACCCCAAAATTGCTCCTGATGTGCAGTTGGCACCATGCGTGGCAGCCTCTGCCATCAGTAAGGGCCCTGCAATGAGCTGGTGACTCATTCAGGGGTGTACCCTGGCCTTCGCCCATCGAGTAACTGGGATAGGCTCCAGTAATCCCCCTGAAAAAGGGGGCAACATCACCGTGACCCCGTGAGGGAAAAGCGGAATAGAGAAAACGGAAAATGGAAACGGAAATTTAACAAACTTGTGGTAAACTTGTGGTAATATCTATAAATAAAGAGTAGCTCTCATTTTATCAGTAATAGTAGCAAGGATGACAGTAATCATATCACCCAAAAATTATAATGAGATTCGCAGAAAATGTTCAACAATGTTCAAGTATAAGCACGTCTATGCGCCTGCTCATGTGACCCAGTTTTATTTTGATGCCATGACTTCTTTAACCGGCTATCCGCTGGCCATAGAAGGCTTTTGCTTCAAAGGTGACACGCCGGCATCACCTTTCGGGTAAAGCAGTCCAAAACGGATCCCTTTCCCGTACAGCTGCTGTTTAATGTTATTAAATACCGCTGTCACTCACAATGCAGAGGTTGGCTCATCAGGACCTGTTTTCAGGGTCCTCTACATGGTCTTGGAGAAGTTTGTTCTGAGACTGAGTGTTTTTAATAACTCAGTGCATCTAAATGCACATCTCTCTCCTCCCTCCATTGCGGTTTGTGTCGCTGCATGGTGTGACACATGAGTTGTTCTAGTGCTGAAAACGTGACTTGTCGCATTGGTGACATCACTCCCCGAGATGCAAGAAGAAAGCGAAAATATATATTTTTACTAAGGAAAATGACAAAAATAATAGTTAAAAAAAAAAAAGTGGTCAGATTAGGGTAACGCATTACCGGCAACACTGATTCACTGATCACTGATTGTGTAGCTTAAGTGCAACATGAAGCTTGAAGATGTAAAGAAAAAAATAAAAACAGGAGAATTAACTTTGAGCAAGTTTGGAAGTCGGAGGTATGGACCCATTTTAAACAAGTCGTGGGCAGTGACAACATGTGTCAACTTTGTCGAGTGCATTAAGTGCACTTGTTGCATTATTCCTCCACAGCTTATTCCTCCGGGGGCCGCTGTAGCTCAGTGGGTAGAGTCGTTCGATCAGTGATAGGAAGGTCACTGGTTCGATTCCAGGCTCCCCTGGGCAGGACTGAGCTACATGCCAAAGTATCCTTGAGCAAGATACTGAACCCCAAACTGACTCCTGATGTGCAGTTGGCACTAGTCTCTGCCATCAGTAAGGGTCCTGCAATGAGCTGGCGACTCATTCAGGGGTGTACCCTGGCCTTCGCCCAACGAGTCACTGGGATAGGATCCAGTAATCCCCCTGAAAAAGGGGGACAATAACATCACCGCAATCACCGAGGGAAAAAGTGGGCAAGAAAACGAAACGAAACAAAACGAAACTTGTTGCATTATTCATTAAGATTTCTGTAGTTCAAACAACTCGGAATTGTAGCTGAGAACATCAGTTATAACAGCCCACGTATTAAAAAAATGTCAGGTTTAAATCAGGCGGGTTCATAATTACAGTTAATGTGTCGGCTCGGACTCAACATGCACGGGCTCGGGTCGGGTCTTTACTGCTTTACAATTTTTCTCAGTCGCTTTGGTACATTTCTCAGATCAGAATTGAAATTCAAAAAAATACTTGTTCAATCTTCACATCATTGTGTCACTTGTGCACATCAAAAAAGCAGTTTCTCATTTCTTTGAACAAGTTGCAAATACTTTGGTACATCCATGCAAATGATTATGTACAATTCTCTGCTGTTTCCTACATTATCAATTGCTTATGTCATGTTGTGTCATTATGTCATAATGGGTCTCTGTTGAATAGTCTCACCCCCCACAACATTTAGGCATTAGTTCTTTGCACAAGTCTATATATGCAAAATGGTTGAACAAGTTGTCATAATATGTCAAGCATATTTCTATACATTGAGCCATAGCCATCTTGAGGCTTTCTCTGCCGCTTGGGTGGTATTGTGGATGGCTTTTCTCCTCCTCACTCCATCGATGCCTAACAGACTGAAGGCTCTGAACAGGGATCAGGCTACAAAGCCCCTGCATCCGACCTCTATTGGCTGGGAAGCACATCATATACTTTATGAGCATATTCAAGGCCAGGGAGAACAGAATTACGGAGATGGTACAGCCCGTGATTATTCCGATCTCGATCGTGTGCCAGCCTGATGTCACTATTCCTGAAGAGGTTCTCATCCTGAAGTTCTTGTAATAGTCAGCGGTGAGGTCTCTGACTCTGCCGGGACGTGATGTTTTGTCAGAGTGAGCTGCACAAGCTTGTGTGGTATTGAGCCATATGCATTTGCCAGGTCGAGCCACAACACTGACAGATTGCCTTTGTTCTCTCTGGCCTCTCTGTTGAGCTGCGTCACCACACCTGTATGTTCCAAGCATCCAGGCATTCCTGCAATTCCCCCCTTCTGAACTGATGTGTCTATCAACCAATGATCAACCAGTTTTCTGAAATAGCTCAAAGGTGCATCTCATGAACCATCAACTGGCAAGTATATATATAGCCGGAGCACAACACAATGTTACAATGTCTGACAATGGAAGGATGAGGAATTGGACGGGGCAAGAGAGAAGAAGAAGAGGAAGAGGAGTGAAGCTGCATGGCGGAGGAGCTGAGAGGCAAAACAGAGGAAGAGGCAGAAGAGGCCGAGGACATATGCGCGTTCCTGATGAGATAAAAGCCACACTTGTAGACCACGTTCTCAATCATGGGCTTGCAATGGCCGAGGCTGGTCGAAGGGTGCAGCCAAATGTTGGGAGAACAACTGAGTCCTCAATCATTCAGACTTTTCTTCGACAGAACAGGTATGTAATCCAACAAGAGGCACTGTACTGTAATACTGTATACTTTCTGTAATGCTTCATACATATAGACAACGTCACCTCCACTGTCCTCCACACTGGACTGCGCCACCTGGAACAACAAGGGGCATATGCACGGCTGCTGTTCATGGACTACAGCTCCGCGTTCAACACCACCCTACCCTGCAGACTCTTTTCCAAGATGTCTGACCTGGGTGTACAACATAACAACTGCCTTTGGATCAAGGATTTCTTGACAGACCGACCACAGTCAGTCAGGATGGACCCGCATCTCTCCTCTACTCTGGAACTCAGCACAGGGGCCCCACAAGGCTGTGTGCTGAGCCTGTTACACCATAGTCAAATTGGCAGGTGATACGACTGTGGTGGGGCTGATCACCAAAGGCGATGAGTGTGCCTACAGAGAGGAGGTACAGAGGCTGACAGAGTGGTGGACAGAGAACACAACACACAAAGAGAGCAAACGTGTGCAGTGTGGTGTCACGTTAAATACTGTGGAAGAAAACTCTGCTAACAAATCTCACACTCAACACCAAAAAAACAAAAGAACTCATTATGGACTTCAGGAAGAAACAGCATGTCCATTCACCACTGAACATCAACGGGGAGAGGGTCGAGAGGGTGTCCAGCTTCAAATTCCTGTGCACACATGTCTCTGAGGACCTCACATGGACAGCAAACACGACAGCGCTAGTTAAGAAGGCACAACAGCGACTGTACTTTCTAAGGCTGCTAAAGAAGGTAAACCTGTCACAACAACTTTTGTTTGTTCCATTGAGAGTATCCTCACATATGGCATCCTGGGGTGGTATGGTGGCAGCTCTGCAGCAGATAAAAAGTCCCTGCAGAGGGTCATTAAAACTGCTCAGAACATCATAAAACAACAGCTACCTTCTCTGGACGACATCTTCACCTCCCTTTGCCTGCAGAAAATTCACAACATCCTAAAGGACTCATTCCACCCCGCCCATCACCTATTTGAACTGTTTCCCTCCGGCAAACGCTACAGGTCCATCAAAACAAGCACCACAAGATTCATCACCAGTTTCTACCTCAAAGCCATCACCATACTGAACTCAGAACTAAAAACACACCCCTGAAACACACGTCAACACGAATATGCAATAATTTATTATCACAATGCACTTTACCACCATGGAACATGTGTTTTTCATACGTTGACAAGATGGCATGAATAAGAGTATAAGTGAGGAGAATAGATGATGAATGAAAGCATTATTTATTGTTTTCTTAGGATTATTATTTATTTAAAGTCTATAATATAAATATAGATAAAATTTATTATAAATAAAGTCTCTATCTATAATATTACAGTATTCCACTTTCATTTTACTATATACAGTAAGTATACTTCATACAGCGACATTTTAAACATTTCTGTTAAACATTACAGCGACATTTCTAAATTTTTTCCACATAGGACTGCAAGACAACCTCACAGGGGTGGCAGAGGGCCCCTTTTCACACCTGAACAGGAGGAGGCTATTTGCACCATGGTTGTAGAAAACAATGCCATAAGACTAAGGGAGATAAAGAGTGCCATTATAGAGGACAACAACATCTTTGAAAAATCCAAACAGTCAGCATCTCAACCAAGGGTGCTGAAAAGAAACCAAATGAATATGAAGCAGCTGTACACTGTTCCATTTGAAAGAAATGGTGAAAGAGTGAAGGAACTGCACTACCAGTCTGTACAGGTAAAACATGTATGAGCATGCAGTAACTGTACCTCACAGTAAACAGTACAACATCGTATAGTGATATATAGTACAGCAAGTGTGACCTTTACACATTTGCTATGGCTATAGAAAAGAAGATGCAATATGTGCTGTATACATTTGATGTAACTGTATCTTTCCAAAATGAAAATGCATGTAATTCATAAAACTCATTTTGTGTCTTCTGGATATAGCGTATAATGGAACTGGAAGCGAGTGAACCACTGCACAACTTCATCTACATGGATGAGGCTGGCTTCAACCTAACGACACGCAGAAGGCGTGGTCGAAATATCGGCCGCACAACAGTGCATGTCATCGACACCTCTGCCCATCTCACGCAGAGGCCGGCACATTTATGCCTTGTGTTTACATAGAAATGGAGGCGGAAATAAGTGTGCCCTCCGAGGAAGCATATTGGCGGCCCAAAACAGGCCGCCAATATGCCACCCTCTGTGTAAACATGCCGACCAGGCCGGCCTATTGCGGCTTATTGCCCAGTGTAAAAATGGCTTATGCTTGCCACCACTTCGGACACTCGGACCACATCTCTTTGTTCCTGTATCTGGCCTACAGACAAAGACTGAAACAAACAAACCCTGTGACTCAACAGGTTAAACCCCAGATCCTGAGAGCACCCTACCGGACTGTTTTGCTCGGACTGGGATGCGTTTAAAGCCGCAGCCACTCTGGAGGACTCTTCTGTCAGCATACAGGACTATGCTGAGTATGTGACGGAGTATATTAGCACTTGTGTTGACAACATTGTGCCCACCATACAAGTCCCAACCAGAAGCCCTGGGTAAACAGTCAGGTACATCCCATGATGCATGCTCTTGCATTTAGATCAGGCAATGAGACAGAGTACCAAGCTGCAAAGTTTGGACTGGAAAAAGCTGTCACAGCGGCCAAAAGGTAGCACAGAGAGAAGCTGGACGGCTTCTATTCCACTGCTGACTCAGGGCGGATGTGGCAAGGCCTGCAGCACATCACAGACTGCAGGACCACCACCAGCAACCGGACAACCTGGACCCCCTGCAATATGCCTACCGGCCCAACAAGTCCACCTCAGACACTATGGCTGCTGTTCTCCACTATTCCCTCTTCCATTTGGAAAATGAAGACTCCCACATCAGGACGCTCTTTGTCGACTACAGCTCCGCCTTCAATACGATCATCCCCCACAAACTCAACCACAAACTGTCTACACTTGGTCTGCACCCCACCCCTCTGTGAGTAACTCCTAGACTTTGCCCCAGTCTGTCAGGATTGGTAATAGGTCATCAGCCAGCTTATCACAAATATTGGCACTCCGCAGGGATGCGTACTCAGCCCCATCCTCTACACCCTGTTCACCTACAACTGTGTCGCCTCCCACATGGACAACATCATCCTAAAGTTTGCGGATGACACGGCAGTGATAGGATGCATCACAAAAGTCTACCTCATACAACTGTCCCGCCTGTTTACATTTTTGCACATGCATAATTGCACGTCTCATATTTGCACTGTTTTATTAGGGCCCGAGCACTGACCAGTGCGAGGACCTATTGAATCAGTAAGGATTCCTATTAGGGCCCGAGCACTGACCGGTGCGAGGACCTATTGAATACATTAGGATTATTCCTCTTTTTCTCAACATTGATCGCAGTTTTGGAGGCCTGAACATACCCCAAAACTCACCAAACTCTGGCGAAAAATTGGATAATTCAATGTCATTGGTTGGGGGTGTGGCCTGGGGACTCTCTAGCGCCCCCTGCTGTAAATCCCAGCATCATACATTTACAAAATTTGGTATGCATTTGTATCATGACCAGACGCACAAAAAACGTCGAGGGACCAAAACCCTCAGACCAAAATGAAGTTGGCCATTTAGATTTTCGTCGCCATTTTGAAACACATTTCCAAGCCTCGTACTTTAATGAACCCCTCCTACAGATTTAATACCACAGACTTCTCATTTAGTCAGTATCATCCTCAGACCTTGAAGATTAAAAGTTATCAAACGCTTTCGCCTACCTCATACCTGGTTGGCGTGGTGGTGCATTCCATTTTGATGCCTCTCCATAAAACAGGAAGTCCTTATAACTTCAACATACAATTTTCCATCTACACCAAATTGCTCACACATGTCCAGGGTGTCGCCCTGAATACATCTATAAATCAATACTGAGTCATATCCCTAGCACCCCTCCACTGGACACACGAAGTCAGACAAACATCTGATTTACATTACATTTACAGGTTGTTTTCTCCACATCATACACTACAAGATGAAATGCAAGTAACAGGTGAGTGCACCCTCCGATGGTGCCGCAGTTCATTGCTGCTTGCAGCTTTAATTATTATTATTATTATTGGTCGCCGGTTCAAGTCCCACTCGGACCAAAAAAAAATTATGCAAAATTGTTTAAAGAAACAACAGACATGCTGAAGACTTTGCTCATTTTAGGGTCAAATGAATCAAATACGAAGTGAGGAGAAATGGACTGAAATAAAGCTTGATTTCAGTTTTATTTTAAATTGTAGATGGTGCAACAGGACTTTAAAGTGCAAAGTGTTCACCTCCTTAATTGTCTTTCCCTATGTGTTGCTTTTATAAATGGAATCATGGTCAATATACAAAAAAAAAAAAAAATTAAAATAAATCTGTAATGTCAAAGTGAAAACAGATTTCTACAAAGTAATGTCAATGAATTAAAAATATATGTAAAGTAAGTGATTGCATAAATATTCAATCCTTAAATTGACTGACCTAATTCAGCAGAGTTCTAGCCAATTGGTGCAAGTAGTCTCACTACTTCTACTATATTAGTGAAATTGAGATCACCTGAGTGCAGTGAATGTTTCTCAAGTGATTGTAGAACAAAAGACACCTGTGTCTGAAGGTCCAGTCCAGAATGTGGACTTGAGTTTGCAACTTGGACTCAAGTCGCACTTAAGTGCACACTTGGTGACTTGAGACTTGGATTAGACTCGCCTTCAAAAGACTTGAGACTTGATTCGTACTCAAGATTTGGGACTTGAAGAATGAAGAATCTTTATTTTCTCTTTTTTGGTACATCAACATTAAGAAAATGTCTGATGAGCTGAACATCATTCCCTCATGCGTAAGCTTCTGTAAGAAAAGGATAATAATAATAACAATAATAATAATAATAATAACAATAATAATAATAATAATAACAACAATAATAATTCTGAATGCTGTATTGTAGGGAACTGGTCTTGTTTCAGTTTCTGGAAGACGTTTCACTAAGAGGCTTCTTTAGTTCTAACTAACTGGAGGGAAGTTGCAGAATTTTAAACTCTGTGTGGGAGTGTCCTTGCAGAGTCGTTAAGGACACGTGTGAGCTTTGAGTTTCAGAGTTTTTACAGGCTGGATACACTGGATGCCTGTGTATTGTGTATCAGCTGCTTTGCTGAGCTGCTGCGGCTCACTTGTGTGTTTGTGTTCATGTCAGTGTCAGCTGTGTTGCTGTTGCAGACCAGCTCCTGCCTGTCCAATCTGTGTACATAGAGTTTGCCCTTGATAATTAACAATAAATATGATGACGTGGTTTTCCTTTACTTCGCTGAAAGAGCGAGAATGCCAGAGGGCGAACGAGAGGGAGGGAGAGAAGGTGAAAGTGAAAGAAAGAGAGTGCACAGGAAAGAAACTGCGTTTCACCTGTTTAGTGTATTCTCTTCATGTCTGTGACATATTCTACCGTCATGATATCCATATGACTGTCTAAAGGTGTGTACCCCAATAGGCAAGACTCGGAATCTCTAGATGACACGAGGCAGCAGCCACTCTCGACACATACATGAAAAGCACGTCTCAGGCATCCTGTGTGAATGGTCTAACCCATTAACCCACAAGTCAAACAAAACATTTACAAACAGAACTGAATAGCATCTCCTGATGTGAAAATACAAAATAAATACACAAAATATGAGAAAAATAAAATCTGTGCCTTTAGGAGCAATGCATCACGTGTGTGTCAGTGGAACGGGAGGTCCACCCATCAGTTGTGAGTGCAATAGCTTGTGCAGTAGACAGCTTATGGTCCACCACTGCTTGTGCACACTCGTAAATGGCAGGGACCACAGACTGGCTGATGTGCACACGGGATGAGACACTGTAGCGCGGCTCAAGCACCTTTAATAAATTCTTGAAGCCGGGCTCCCCTACTATGGCATATGGGTGCATAGATGTTGATATGTATATGTCAATTGCTTCTGTGATGTTTTTGGCCCTGTCAGTGTTATTGTCAAGAGGTGGCTTAAAAGCAGCGGGGATAATATTGTTGCACCAAAGACATTTTTTTTCCTGGCACCAGTGACATATGTCGGGGTGATGCCGTCTTATGTGGCTTAGCATGTTTGAGGTGTTGCCAGTGATACACTGCACCTCCGTGAAACATCGCCGGCAGACAGTCTTTGTCCGGTGCTCCACTTACGTGCCATCACCACTATATTGTACTGGGAAGCCAAAGTGCTCCCAAACAGCTGATTTAAATGAAGCCGGCGGCTCCTCCAACTCCACGCTTTCCATCACTTTCCTTCTTCGTCCTTTTTTGTAACTACTTCTTCTTCTTCTGTAATGACTGTTTCTGGCAGCTTTTAGGCTCATTACCGCCACCTGAAGTAAAGTGAGGACTCGACTATTTTTTTTAACTCACTCAGACGCATTCGTCGTATGACTGCGTGCACCGAACTATGACTCCTGTACTGTGAAGGTTCGGGACGAATACAAATACCGTTACACCCCTAGTAGATGTGTATTTATATTGCAAAACAAAATGCAGT
Source organism: Spondyliosoma cantharus (assembly GCA_900302685.1). NCBI lineage: Eukaryota > Metazoa > Chordata > Actinopteri > Spariformes > Sparidae > Spondyliosoma > Spondyliosoma cantharus. Next base: position 8,624 of record OMLP01045068.1, on the reverse strand, counting down.
TATTCATTTTAAAGGAAAGCTTTCATTGTGTGTTTTTTGTCATATTGCATTGCAATAGTCTCTTGTGATCATATACCAAACAACTAATCCGTGCTGATAATACCCTATACTGGATAACGGAGGGTTGATAATACAGTACATGCTTTGAATTCCTTAGATGTAACTATGCAGTGTTCTTAGAAGACTGGACTGTATGCAGCAGATGACATAATGCTCATTACAACCAGAAGACCCTTGAGACTTGACTTGAAAAAGTGACTTGTTGGCACCTCTGGTCCAGTCACTGGTTAATCAGTATTCTTGGCTACAATTACACCATGAAGACAGAAAACACTCCAGCAACTCTGGGAAAAGGTTATTGGACATTTTAAGTCAGGGGATGGATACAAAAACATTTCCAAGTCACTGAACATCCTCATCAGTTAATCATCTAAGGGCATGTGGGAGACACCAAGGTCAACTGGAAGAAGGTTCTTTGGTCTGATAAGACCAAAATTGAGCTTTTTGGCCATCACTGTGGGGATGGAGTGTTTGTAGTGATGTGCAGTGTTTAGTGTCTAGTCTGAAGCATGGTGGTGGCAGCATCATGCTGTAGCGATGCTTCTCAGCAGCATGATATGTAAATCCTTGAGACAACCTGATTCAATGTCCTACAAAAGACTTGGGAGAAGATCTATTTTACAGTGAGACAATGAGCTGAAGCATAGAGCGAAAGCTACACAGAAATGGTTTAAAGGCAACAAGGTGAATGTTATGGAGTGGCCAAGTCAAAGCCCAGACCTCAATCCAATAGAGAATTTGTGGCTGGACTTGAAAATGGCTGCTCACACCTGATCCCTGTGCAACCTGACAGCCTGAGTAGTTTTGCAAAGAAGAATGGAGTAAAATTGCAGTGTCCAGATGAGTAAGCCTGACTGAGACCTACACACACAGACTCAGTGCTGGGATTGAAGCCAAAGGTTCATCTACTAAATACTGACCATGATTCCATTCTAAAAGAAATAAAAGAGAAAAATAATTGAGGGTGAATACTTTTTATAGGCACAATCAGGTGGGATCACCAATGGTAAGCCACTACAAATAAAAATTTCAAATACTATAACGGGCTGCTAAATTTATCATTGCAAAGAAATTCTTCTTTGCTAGGGATCAAGTGCTTCATAGGGCAAATTTGACTGTTTGAGAATCCAGTATTTGGTGCACAGCTGGTTTAGAAGACATGTGCACAGCATTTTAATAGATAAAGATTTGCAGCATTTACTCTACCACCTAAATAGTTAGCTGGCTCGGTGTTGATGGAATTCTCTAGAGCAAATGCAATATAATACAATACAGAGGATCTGGGTAATTTATACCTGGGAAGTCAAACTTTTTTTGCCTTCATATAGCTGTCATAGGGGCTCCGCCAGTATCTAATGTTAATTTATGTTCTTCCACACATCCAATAGTCACTCACAGTTCAAGTCCATCCTCCTGTTCTGCATCATTCATTATTTCTGAAGCTAATAGTTTAATTACATTTCATCTGAATTTGCTCTGTCCTGCCAAGCTTATAACTACAGCTTTTGCTGTTTTAATGTGCCATTTACTGCAGTGGCATTACTGAGGAAATTGTCACATTTAAAAAAAAATGGAAGCAGCCTTTGTAATCATTAAGTCAAAAGTTAAAGAAAAAAATCTTTATGAGAAAGCTTAATTTGTGCCAGAACCTGCCTCCCTTTTGAAGTCTATTTGTTACATGTGCATGTCTTGCCTCTGCTCTTGTGTCCTGCTCCAGGTGCCACCCTCCTTATCTGACTGGTCCGGCACACCTGCAGCACCGCAGCAATCAGGGTGATTGCTATAAAGCTGCAGGGATGGGGGCAGATGGGGCCAGTGGCCCAAGCTGCCAGATAGTGTTGTCTGACGGTCGTGAACCAGAGCTGTGTGGTGCTCTTATGATCATTATTCCTTCGGGGCTCTGGCCATAGTGTTATCGATAGCTATTGCTTTCATCTGTGATTTTGTCTAGTTTAGATGTTTTTTCCACTTCGCTTCCATGAGGAAGTCGTTCTGTGTTAGATTTGGATTTATTTACACAATAATAAATAGTTTAACAGTACAAATCTTTCTGTTCCTTTCTTCCTTGAAAGACCCAGTTTATTATTAATTGTTGCTCCCCCCTTTCCCCTGGACATCACAAACGGGGACGGAACACTATTCATAAGTCATTTGTTTGCCTATTCTGGGTGCATTTGGGACCCGTTTTATTAAAAGAGAGAAGAAAAAAAGAACTCATTCCTGGGGCACTCTATTAAGTGGAATGTTGTTGTCTCGTGATATAAAGGCATTGTCTGCTGTAACTATGTAGTCCTTGAGAGACAATTTAAGTGGTACATACGCAGGCATCTAGGCAGCTTTTGGCTCCACTTGGGGCCCGAGGATCCTCGGTCGAAACAGGTCAACAGGCTGTTTCCAGACAAAGTGAAGCCCTTGCTGCATATGTACTGGATGGTTGAACCCACAGTGAAATGGGGGCCTGAAAGCACCCGTCTGCTGTGCTCCACCTTTCCAGGATCAGCACAGGACACCACTGGATGGACAGACAACAAAAAAAAGGTTGGTTATCGTCAATATACATCTTCTGTCTTCCTGGTCTTTCTGTCTCCCTTTGTCTCACCTAAACAAAAAGACATCAGATGAGCTCAACATCGGAAAGCAAGTCATGTTTACCAACCCAACTGGTCTAGATCCCTTTGCCACAAGTGAAAAGGGATAAGAGAGATAAAGATGGATCAATTGCGAATATAGCATGAAAGTATGAAGTCTGAGCAAATAAATTGAGGATTATGCAGGTACAGGCTGAAAGACAGAAATGATGAAAACAAGATGGCATTCTCATAACACAAAAAAATATTTGCAATAAGTGAACATTCAAACATTCAAACAATACACACAGTAATATTATTTACCATATTTACATAACAATCAACATTTGGGAACAGTAAAGCTATATCATTTTGCTGCTATGAGCTACTTTGTCTGGTTTGACTAGTATCTTATTGTGGCTAATGTTTAGATACTGCTGTATGATGAACAATATAGAGTCTGTCTGATATCATGATTGCTAATCTCTACTACATAGAGGCATTTACCTTCAAATAATAATTGTTACATGTGGCTGCTGTTGAGGCAAACATACCATTTGTTGAATTTGCAAGAAGACCAAACTAATTACAAATTTCTGAGAGGCAGCAAGTTTCTCCTAACTCGACAACTCACATAATTTACCATTTTTTTTTTTTTAAGAAAGAAGACACCAAAGAAGGAGCCGACTATTTTCTGTCTTGACATGTTTACATTTTTCCAAGATTAAGTGTCAATGGTGAAAACATTTTATTTTTTTTTTTAAAAAACTGCAAAATGTTGGGTATTCACCCCTGTAACCCTAAC
>OMLP01045067.1:0-15567 GCA_900302685.1 Spondyliosoma cantharus | reverse complement strand
GATGTACAGGTCAGTTTTACTGCAACACAAACTGCATTAATGATTCTGTGTCTTGTTGTGACTTATTTTGATTTCCATGCCCTCTTTTGTCCTTTCAGTGTCTCCTGTGTTCTTCCCTCTTGTACATGTTTGTCTCCCCCTGTCTGCCAGTATTGTTTCCTCTGTGATTCCCCTTCGTTATCTCACCTGCTGCTCCACCTCACCTGTTCCTCGTCATCACGTTAGTGTCTGTGCATATAGTCTTTCACTGTGTCTCAATTCAGGGTCTGCATCCTTCGGAGGCCGCATTTGAAGGCGAATTACGTCACTACTCCGCGCGAAGGCTGTCCCAATTCGAAGGCTCCTCCAAATGCAGCCCACAAATGCGGCCTTCTTTTCCCTCTTTTTGGAGGACGCATCGCTACTATCCTTCGTAGCCTCACATATCCCAAGATTCTTTGCGCGCCCGAAAAAGAAGAAAGAAAGAGAGAAAATGGTGACATCGCATGGCGTAGATCGTCACTTTCGCTGGCCTGGGCGGCAGAAATCGTGGAACCAGGAAATGCTCCAAAGGCTAGACCGTCCCATTTATCAACGGTTGACGCGGTTAACAAGGTCTCTCCGAAGGACTCGCCTTCGAAGACCTCAAAGGCCGGGTCCTTTGAGGGATGCAGACCCTGAATTGAGACACAGCCTTTGTCTTCCCTGCACTCCTTGTCAGTTCGTTGTTCCTGTTCCCGTTCCTGATGATCGTTGGTGTTTGTGTGATGTTCCCCCCGAGTTCCTTGTGTCTCCACTTGTGTCTCCAGTCTACTTTTTTTGGTATGTTTTGGATTCTGATTTCTGGTGTTTTCCATGTTTGATTTAAACTTTGCTCTTGATTTGTACTTTGCCTTTTTGTTTGCACTTTGGTCATCTGTTTTATTTGCTACTTTGTTCTTGTGCTGGTTTCAGCTTTGGTAAGATTAAAGCTGGCCTTTTGTTCCCCCCAACCCTGCCTCCTGTCCTGTTGTGAGTCTGCATTTGGGTCCACCTCCTATTTCCTTTAGTTTTCCTCTTTAAAGCGCGACATTGATGACTTAGAGAAGATACTTCCTATATTGCAAAACTGTTCTCTTAATTCTCAAGGTGGCAGGGATGTTGATTTATTACATCCTCTCTGGAGGACACCATCCTTTCGGCGACAAATCCTTTGAATGTGAGTACAACATTCATAAAGGTTTGTATACGTTGGACCTTGTTGAAGATTTGGTGGCAAAGGACCTCATCGAGTGGATGATCAGTAAAGAACCAGAGAGCAGATCTACAGTGAAAGAATGCTTGAGTCATCCCTTCTTCTCGTTGGTCTCAAATTGTGGTCAAGAGTGAAATATTATCCCTTGAACACCACTTCACCTGGAACACACACCTGTTGCAGACCACGTACATCCCTTGTGCTTATTGGAGATGGTGTTTATTAAAGGCCTCTAAAAAGCAGATATAACAACTAAAAAATAATAATCGATAAGTGCTCGAAGTGGGCTATACACAGTATAGGAACTTTTACATTTTACTCTTTGGCGTACCCTACTCATTTCTGTTCTTTACATATTAAGCTGGGAACACAGAGGATGTGGAAGTGCAGCAAAGCGCTGCCCACATCCTTTCAGCTCCCATGTTGACCAGTTGGGCAGTTCAGACAGAGCACACTGCAGTGAAGACCTCCACGCCCAGCTAATGCTTTATAGTGCCTGCCCACCTGCCAAACAGTGTGCATGTTCAGTCACGTAGGCAGGTTTGTGTAAAAATCCCTGTCATGCCTAGTTAGGGGTTATAAAATATGGTTTGACAACCACTGTGTTGTCGGTTTCAATCTCACACCATTTTCAATGAGTATTATTTTTTAAGGTCTCTTCTCTTTATTTTGCAATTCAAATATCCAAAACTAAACTGTTTTCCAGGAGAGTTGAATACTTGAGAAGAACTGGCAACAGGGAGGAGGTGGCAAAGTATTCAAATGCTGCTCCGGAACTGATTTGTTCAATGGAACAATACGCCAGAGATGGATCCTTCAGACAGTGGAAAAATAAGGTGACTGTAACATAAAAACTGTCACTCTGTAATTCTTATTTCTGCTTTATGTTGTGTTTTACGTATGACTCATTCTTGATTATATTTTCCTTTGCAGTTTCCACCAGAGTTGGTCCAGAAGATGGATGGCAAGTACAAACACTACTCTGACCACATACTGGGATTGCTGCGCTTCGTCCAAAACCTTCATGAGCACTAGTGAGATAAAAGTGATGCAGGGCCTTAAAATGTCACTAAAGTTCTTCATAATTTATAAACACTGAAGAGAGCTATGCGGTTCAGTCGTTTTAAAAGACAACGAAGTGCATCTTTAAGACACGTCTTAATAATGTCTATTGCATTCCACTACATGCTGATACTATATACCTACTGTATATCCACCTGGACCATGAGGTCAGAGGTGTCTTTCACAAACTGTCTGTCAAACATTTCTATGTCAATTTTTTAATACTTTACTGTAATAATATGTTCCTTTTCCTTTGCAGTGCCAAGGAGGCAGCCCGAGTTGATTTGATGTCAATGTTTCCAGATCTCTTTGGATGTGTTTGGAAGTTTGCTAAGACACAAGGGTGGAATTCGGAGACCCCCTTGAAGGAATTGTGTTGAAGAGAAGACATCTATCATGGTTCTGTGTCTTGCTTCTTTAGTTTTGAGTTCTATGCCCTCTTGTGTCTTGTCAGTGTCTCCATGTTTGTCTCCCTCTGTCTGCCAGTGTTCTCCTCTGTGCTTTTCCCCCCTCGTTACCTCACCTGGCCTCCGCCCTCCTCTCTCCTCACCTGTTCCTCATCTGGTCGTTAGTGTCTGTGCATTTAGTCTGTGTCTTCCCAGCACTCCTTGTCCGGTCATTGTTTCTGCCACTTCGTTCTGTGTGAGTTCCCTGAGATGTTTCCCGTGTTCACCTCTAGGTATGTTTTGGTTTTGTTATTTCCTCAGTTTGGTTGGTACTTTGCCTTTTTGGTACTTTCATTTTTGTCCTTCGGACTAGTTTTGTATCTTGCTCCTTTGTTTAGTTTTTGTGCTTGTTCAGCTTTAGTTATATTAAAGCTCGCTTTTGGTTCATTACTACTGCCTCCTGTGTGTCTGCATTTGGGTCCACCCCTTCGAGTTTTCCCCGATCCATGACAGAATGACCGGACCAGAATTTATGGACCCAGCAGACATTAGCACACTGAGCAGCCTTCATGACACCTGGGCTGCTTGTCTCAGTGGCAGGCTACACCTGGAGGATGCGCTCCAAATCCTCTTAGATTTTGAGAAAGAACTGATTGAAAGACCCTCATTGAGGGAGGTTCCGGACTCATGGCAACTGATATCCGAAGCCAAGAGAGTGAAGGGGCTTTTAGATGGGTTACAGGACAGTGCTTCCTGTGAACTTGCTTACTGCCTGCCTCTTAGCCTTCAACTCGCTCCAGGCCCTGCCAGTGTTTCTCTGTCTGGCCTCCCGAGCATCTCAGCCTTCGCCCCCGCCGCCGGCCTCCCGAGCATCTCAGCCTTCTCCCCCGCCATCTCATCACTGTTTGGACTCTGGCCCTCCTCCTGACCCCCCTTTGGTTCATTACTACCTGTGTCTGCATTTTCAACTTGGTACCAGAAGTCATATCATCCCCCAATGTTTTTTGTGCAACTGGTCATGATAGATATGTATACTGAATGTTGTTCATGTATGTGCATGTAGGAGGCGGGGCTTGGATTTTTAATATTCCAGAGTCTCCTGGTAACACCTTTGTCAGGAGGGCATTGGCAATAATTGTACAAAGTTTCGTGTTAATCCAACCTACCGATGTGGAGATATAAAATATTTCAATTTAAACAGCGCCACCTAGTGGTCATTGCCCAAAATTTTGCACAGAGCCTCAGGAGCTCATGGGGAAGTAGTCACCTTAGTTTCATGTCATTCGGACACACCAATGTGGAGATATACAACACTTTGTGTTTTGAGCAAAATCTGCAGGAAGTTGTTATTTAATAACTTGAGTATTCTTTGGAATATCAAAATCATTTTGATAACCTTTCGTCAGGAGAGTCCACAGAATTTTCAATTTTACATTTTCTATTCTGTATTTCTTCTTCCATTCCCCCCCTTTGTCCATACTGATTCCCATTCAAAGTTTGGACACCTCTGCTCCAGGCAATGCTGCTGTTTTCCTTTTGTCATCGTCAATAAACATTCATCAGTTATTTCATTTCCTCAGCAAGCTGAGTAACATGCATCAAACAAATTAAAACAAACATAAGTATAACTCCAGCAAAATAATAGATAACTGAAGGTAAAAAGTAACACAACAAAATATCCTCAAAAATAAAAAATAGGATATAAAAAGGTTAAATATTCAGATTGGGTAAATGTCAATCATCTCGCCTTCCATCACTTCTTCCTCCTCCTCTCCTTCTGGGGCATTCCTATCCAGTAAGCATTTGAGTTTGATCACCTGGCACCACCACGCCAACCCAACGGAGTATCATGGCTTTAGCAAAAGTCAACAACAATGTGCAAAAACAAAACATCACACATCACCCACACTGCAACTTAGCTTTTGGACTCAGACTGAGGACTCTGTCTTCAAGCACCAGAGTCCACTGTTCCACATTAAACTCCAGGAGTGTCACACGCACTCTTCACTAAACTAAATTTTATTCTGTCAAGACTACAATCTTGACTTTAAATAGTAACTGTCTGTCACTATTTCTTCTTCTTTATCACTTCTCTTTATACCTGGCCAGGCTTTTATACTCTTTTCTTCTCTTTGAGACAACTGAACCACGCCGCTATGAAGACCAATGCCCCGCATGCATGACAATGTAAGCTCAGTGCCATGCCTGTCACTGTCTCCATCGGATGGCCATCAGTTCAATCACTGCTGCCACAGCAGTGTCACTTTTCACTATTACTCTTATTTAACTTAATCTCTTTTATCAACAATCTCTTTTCTTCTATATTATCCTAACGTTTTTCTCTTCTTCACTTCTCTATCTGAGACAACTTAGCGCATAGGTCATAGTGAATAATCTCACGCCTGACATAGGACAATGTAGGCTTAGCGCCATACCTACCACTGCCTGCACCGTATTTTCAATTAATTCAGTAATTCCTATCGCATCAGTTTCCCTTCTTCTCTTTAATTACCTTAACTGGCGGCTCTAGCACCAGTTGTGCACCAGCACCCGGCATCTGACCGACACTCCTTCCTCCAGCCGCTCCGGGAACTCCACGGCCACTTCCGGGTTCACAGCCTTGCACCGATGACGTCATCACGCACCCAGCCCAGCCTCCCTCACCAGCCCTCCCAGAGGACCAGGTCGCACTGAACCCAGAGCCTGCATTTCTCGCTCCTAATACATCTTCTTCCTTACCCCACACTTCCCAAACAACCCGAGCACATGCATCCCTTCATCCCAGCATCCTTTCTTCTTCTCTAATTACTAACTTCCCTGTCCCTCCTGTTTCGGCTGTAATTCCTACTCCAATTGCCTCAGTTGCACAGACTGTGCCCACAACAACGGTCCACGGGAACATTGTCAGCCAAAACCCATACTTTCCTCCTGTCTCCTATCCTAGCATCCCTTATTTTTCTCTCATTCCTAACTTCCCTGTCCCACCTCCTCCGGCTACCATCGCCCCTCCTCCTCGTCCATCTCCAGTGTCAGCCACTCTCCGACAACAGATTCTTGCGGGTAACTACGTTGATCTCGCCCACTTAATACATCCATCCACTTGCAACCTTCATATCCCCAGAGAACTACAAACCGCACTCGGTCCAATCGAACTCAAGCAACCCTTGTCTACCCGCTCCAAAGAACTCACTGCAGTAGAGTTCACCCTCTCATTCTCCCTGTACCGCGACATCATTTGCTCATCTTTCCCCGACCGCGGGCAAGAGCTGGACGACTGTATGTCTCTGGTCCTCGACCTGGCCTTGCGGTTTGGAGGTAATGGATTCTACACCTACCATATTCTGTTCGCTTCCCAAGCTGCCGGTCGCCTTCATCAATTCAACCAAGGAACTTACTGGGGCACGCTGGATGCAGAGCTCTATTGCCATGTCTTTTCAGCTCACGCTTCGCTTAATTGCGACCTGTGCGGCGCCCCATCACATCACACCACAACTTGCACCCTCACCGCTTCTCTACCCCCAACCTCATACCATACTAACCACAACCCTGCCGTTTTCCACAGCATGCCCCCAACAGCCCCTCCTCCAACCATCACCCCTAAACCAGTCAACATCCGACCAATCCCCTCGGCCCTCTTCCTAAAGGTGTTGACAAAAGAGGCAGACCAGTCCTATATCAGGGCGGGAGGATGGTCTGCAACAATGACCTCAGCTGTAAAGTTTCAAGCTGCCGCTTCCTCCATACCTGCTCTTTCTGCGGCGGAGCCCACGCCAGATCCACCTGTCTGCATAATCCCACCAAACACGGCCTGTGTAAGTATCTGAACACACCCATCAACATCAACACTCTCACTGCTGCTTTAAAATATCACCCTGACCGCAAGTTCGTTAATTACCTCATCCAAGGATTCAAAAACGGATTTCACCCAGGTCTACTAGTCACACCAGATTCCTCTCACACATGCCACAACCTGCAGTCTGCCACCTCCCAGCCCAACATATTCGACAAACTCTTGGACCAAGAAATCAAAGATAGAATCATGATCGGTCCATTCTCCAATCCACCATTCAGTCCATTTAGAATCAGTCCAATCGGCATCGCCACTAGGAAATATTCAGGAAAAAAGAGACTTATCATAGACCTCTCATCCCCCCACAGCTCCCCAGTCCCAAGCATCAACAGCTTAATCCCTAGTCCAGATTTTTCCATGCACTACGCAACAATAGATCACGCCATCTCCCTCATCAGTACAGCCGGCCAAGGAGCATGGTTGGCTAAAGCAGACATCACCAGCGCATTCAAAGTCCTTCCCATCCACCCAGACTTCCGTCTCTTCGGCATTCAGTGGAAGGGCACATACTACTTCGCCGTGCACCGCACCTTTGGGTGCAAAAGCAGCCCAAAAATATTTGATTCTTTATCCAAAGCACTCTGCTGGATCTTGTTGAACAAATACAGACTACCCTACATCGTTCACCTCCTAGACGACTTCCTTACAGTCACGGCATCCTCTTCTCCCCCGTCACACAGTCTCAATACCCTGATCTCCGCTTTCAACGAGCTCAGAGTCCCTCTCTCTCCAGAGAAAACTGAGGGCCCCAGCACATCCCTGGAGTTCCTCAGCATTACTCTCAACTCTCAACGGATTTCTTTAATCATTTCAAATTTCCTCCTAGTGCACAAATACAACAAACGTCATCTTCTCTCGCTGCTTGGCCACCTCAACTATGCAATCTGCATCATCCTCCAAGGTCGATCCTTTTTGTCACACCTGCTTTCCATAGTCTCCTCCGTCCCATCGCTCCACGACAACGTCACACTGGACAACGCATGCAAAACGGAGCTCAAACTATGGCACCAGTTCCTCTCATCTTGGAACAGCGTTGCTTTCTTTTACGGCACACACATCACTTCACCAGAAGACATCCAGCTATCCACAGACACAGCTTCCGTCGGCTTCGGCGGCTACTTTAGCGGCAAGTGGTTTTCAGCCAAATGGCCGCCTGAATTCTCATCGCTCTCCCCTTCCTCTGCCATCTAGGAAATGTATCCAGTCATCATCGCAGCTATTCTTTGGGGCCACAAATGGTCAAAGAAAATCATCACCATCCACTCCGATAACGGCGCCGTCATAGACATCATCAACAAGGGATGTTCACACTGCCTAGACATCATGCAGTTCAACAGGAAGCTCACCTTAGTCTCGGCACAACATCAATTCATCATCCGAGCAGCTCACATCCCCGGCTGATGCACTCTCTCGTTTTTCATTACAGAAATTCAGACAACTGGCACCAGCCTCCGACGCTCTCCCGACTCCAGTCCCACCGTTTTCAGCCACCATCTTCAATTGACTCCTGAGTTGCAAAACCTGGTTTCCATTTCTCAAGATGCCATTCTGAACAGCATCGCTCCCCGTACACTTTCATCATACATGACCGGATGGAATTGCTTTAAAACCTTCCATGCCTCCCATAATCTTCTGTTCCCTTCGCTCGACGTCTTGACACTGTCTAGCTTCATCTCATTTCCCCATTCCATCCTGAAGATTAAATCTACCACCATCCAAGCCTACATAAGTGGTATCATATTTTTCACCAAACTATCCTCCGGGGCACCATGCCAAGCCACTTCCCATTCTCACATCATCATGTTAATTAAAGGTCTCCACTAGACAGAAGTTCATACTTCTCCAAAACGTTTGCCCCTAACCTCAGATCTCCTCATCCGATGCATCAGAACCCTCCACTCAGGCTATTCATCCCCGTACGTCGACAAGGTCCTAGAATCCATGTTCCTACTAGCTTTCTTCGGTTTTCTCTGAATTCACAGCTTTCACCTCCAAATACGATCCATCTTGCCATGCATCCATTTCCGACATTTCCATTCAGTCCACCGACACCCTTATTTACCACCTTAAATGCAGCAAGACCAACCAGTCCGGTCCACCTCAACCCATCTACCTCTTCCGCCTAGACTCGTACATAAGTCCCTTCGAACCAATACAAGAATACACCAACTCTAGGCTAACCAGCAGAGCTTCCCCCCAGGTCACTGGCTCCACCGTCACTTCCGCCAAATCCTGTCTCAATCAGGAATATCCCCAGAACAGTACTCGGGGCACTCCTTCCGCATCAGAGCCGCCTCCTCCGCTTCCAACATAACAAAATGTGAAAAAAGTGAAGGGGTCTGAATACTTTCTGAATGTACTGTATAACAACTGGAGGTAATGTGTTTGAGATCAGTCTGACAGGCTGTAATGCAACAAAAACACAGACCATCTCATGGGACTGCTAAAAAGATGCCCAGATGGGCATCATGATGAGTCACTTCACAATTATTTATTTGGTGAAATTCCAATGCTACAGCCCAGACAAAGATCAGTTAGAGCAGCAAGGCTAGACAGCAAGCTTGACTTGTGTTGGATTTCAGAGGGAGGACAAGTCATTTTTTTTCTTAATTACTTATTAACAGTACTCTGAATAACTGTGGTGGGAGTTCACAATGCATTTTCTGCCCTCAGTATGAACTATGTGTTGTTAACAAATCCACAGCTACATTTAACTGGAGGAAATGTATCTCAAGTGGCACAATAAAATGCATTTACAGCATACTGTACTGGCTTTAATTTGGAGGGAAAGGTCAAAAGTTTAAAGACTAACACGTGTAGCAGTTGCCCTTGTCCAAGAACTGACCTGGACGCAGTGCTCAGCTCATTTCCTGGTTTGTGAATTATAAAAGCTTTGCAACACCGACAGAAAGAACCAGGAGTAGTCAACGTTACTTTTAAAGTCATGAATTTACTGCTTAGCTGGTCCTCATGCCTATGGGGCACCTCTTATGAGGGGAATAAAACAGACACAATAAATGAATCATCAGACTTTTTTTAAATGCCTGGAGCCACAACGGAAACAAGTACACAGCAAAATATACAGTACAATCTGGCAAAAGTCAATTAAATTAATGTCGGTGAAAGATGTTTCCTGTAACTGCAATTCTGCACAGTGGACAATTTCTTCTCATCAATGCTTTTTTCTCTGATCTTGGAAAGACTGGAACCAAACTCAAGCCAGTTTACTGAAGCATCCCACCACCAGCCAATCATTTTAGACTTTCATGGTCAATCAGCTGCAGCATCTCCAGTCACTAATGTTACCAACAGTGTAAGTGTATGTAACAGGTAAAGCAGTATGTAACCAAATCATCTGCTGTGCCATTGGTATGACACCTCAGAAGGTGCAATATGGAAGAATCGGCCCCCTGTCAAGTTCATAGTCCAAACAAAAATGGGGCAACACATCACCTCACTGCTGCTAACTGTAGCTGCTGTGAGGTGTCGTCAACACTGCCAACACTGGTGGTTTGGACCACCAGGAGGGGGTATTTTAGAGCAGGGACAGGGGAACCCGGTGAGGAAAGTTAGTGGGGAGCAGCACTGAAATAGGCACCAGAAACAATCCCAGGTGAGCAGACAAGAGGTTCAGCACCTTCCAGGGCCCTGACCAGAACTGTGACAGAGAGAATGATGGAGCAGCAGGTTCAGCCAGAGATGTGAGTGGCATTAAGTGGGGGAGGAGAGAGAGAGGTCAGACATCAGTCAGTACCGACCTCTGGAGTTAAACTGTTGAACTCTCACCTCTTGAGGTACCAAATGGTATAACGGGATGGGTTTGGCATTAGCGCGTGCATTTGTTTTGGAGGCGCATGACAGGGAGAACGCAGGACTGGTCGCGAAGAGGTCATGTATTAGGCATTAACAATAACTATATAAAAATAGCAGTGTTTTCGCTGATGGTCAATTGTTTGCTGTTACAGGTTATTTATAATCATCAGAGGAATCACAAGACTGTTTCAAAAACACTGTTGTTTCTTAACATTTTGCTATAATTCTTTTTGTTAATTTTTGAATGTTTAAAGACATTACATATTGCAACTTTAATGCTGCTCAGTACTGATTTTTTTTTACTCAAACTTGCGTAGGACAAAAAAATTGTCAGAGTTTCCCCAGGTGCTGTTGCTCTGTTTGGGGTTTGAATCATCCAGGTCAACCTGCTTTCTCATAATAAACTTGAAGAAGCTGTGGTTTAATTGCACTGACACAAAAGTTTGACTGACACAAAAGTTAAACTGGTTTTCAGAGTGATATTAGCCTCTTTATTCAAACCTGATATCAGTCAGTCAGTGTGCATAACACTCTCTGATATAACAAACTGGAATAATATGCTAACATTCTGGGTTTATGGTTTTTAATGCATCTGAAAATATGTAAACTTTTTGGAATTCTAAAATTTAGAGATACGTTCTTGAAAGGTATACTTATGTTGGCTGTAACAGCTGTAGTCTAAAAGTATTTCAATATGAATTTGATTTTTTACCCATTAAGATTTTATTGAACTCTCCCTAAAACACAAACTCACATTCTTCACATTTCCGCAGTTAACTGTTAACAGTTAAAGTTGTTAATCAGAAATATCAAACTTGTTCATCCATATCCTCTACTCTCTGTTAAAGTGTGAAAACGTGATCATCTTCAAATGTTTGCATATATCTGTGCAGCTGTGTTACAGATCATGTCTCTGTTTGCCAGTATGTGTGTGTGTGTGTGTGTTCCTCTGAGACTGTCCTGTTTTGTGTGTGTTTCTGCAAGCATATTGTGAGTGTGTCTGTTTCTGTGTGCATCTGTGTGAGCATTTCTGCATGTTGTGACGTACGCGTGTGTGTGTTTAGTCTGTGAGATGCGTCAGCAACTGGGGCAGAACTGATTGTTGCTGATGGCTGTAGGCAAGCACAGACCTACATTCTGCCCTGCCATACAGAGGAGGAGGAGGAGCAGGAGCTGGAGCAAGAGGTTTGCAGTAGGGTAATGAAAACTGGGGTCTCTTCTGTACTCCTCTTCATCCTTTATCTGCCTCCTTCTATGACAACCTCCCATACTCCTTGTCTTGAGCTTTCCAATCTTTGTTTCGCACTCTCTCCTCTATCCTCCAGATGCCTCTTCATTCTGTCTGGTCTGACACTTTACAGACATGAGGACTTACTCAGCACATGCAGAGGAAGTGACTCTGGAAGCAGAAAAAATTGTGACCTGAAAGTAAAAGAAGAAGGGAGGGAAAGGTCACATTTCAGTATAGATTTGTTTGGCTAAAACATTGTTCCAACTCAGATTCAGATTCATAAACATATTACATATAGTAGCTACAAGGAAACAGTTACACATCGCCCTAAGTGTATTTTATTTTTGTTAGAAATATTCTGAAAAACAACTTCCACAAAGAAATGTTAACTAAAATTTGCACTTTATCAGAATCTGCAGTTGAAATGTTTTGCTGCTGATTCTGCTCAAAAATGGTGGCAAAATTTGAACCCAGGACCTCATATGTAGAGTACACTGTAGTAAGGCTCAGCAACAACCTGAATGTGCAGATGTGGTTAACATATACTGTAAATTCAGAATGTAACACAATAAACGGACTGATTAGCTTGCCAGCTAGAAAAGTCTCACATTTGGAAATGTATCATTATGTATCTGCCAGATTTTATGGTACAAAAAGATGGTGACTTACAGTACAGTGCTGCTTTTTTAAACTTTCCTCTTGGACAAATCCTGTTGAGCTGGGCCCTGTCATCTATGATGACTCCCTTCTTCATCTGATGTCTCGGTACAGGCGAACTCTGGGGCTACTGGCTCTGTGGCTAACTGAGCCATGAGCTAATTGGCAGTAGCAGCTACAGCCAGGGATATCTAGCAAATAGCTTCAGTTTTCTGTTACTCTGGTGATGCTGCCTCCCATATTTTTGGAGCTACCTTTCAATTCTATCTATATTTCACTGAAGTTGTTTATCTAAAAATAATTAATGAATTCTTATGAACTTTTAATTTCTCTGACGCTAATAGAGCATGTATGATGAATGTTACTTGTGTGCTCAACATTGTTGTGCATTTTATGTTGAGTATTTTCAGACTTGTAGGCCCTGTTAATGCACTGTTTGAAGGTTTTTTCCCCCTGTTGTAATTCTATGCTTGCACTCACACGATTCCTCCATTATCGGCTAAATCGCGAAAAATCTTTTTTTTTTAAATCTGAATCTTTGTGTCCCCACTGCTTTTCAAGACAAAGTGATGCCCTTTGTCAAACACCCCATTAACTTTTATGTGGATCTGGATAAAGGAATGGAATTTTTTCAGGAATTTTTTCTCATTATGGGCTCATGACATTTTTGTTAATTTCACATGGAATAATGAATGGATCTTAATGCATAGAATAAGACATTTCAATACGTCTGCTATCTATGAGTGAGTACAAAAGGCAACTGTTGAGCCTTGTTGGAGGTATGCATGTGCTTTACTGACTGCCCTCTAGTTTTTGTGGTAGTAGTTAACAGTTTTTAGAGGGCTGTACAGATAATGTTGTGCAGTCAACAGGGTGTCACATCAGAAAACGGTGATGTGTCATTCTTGAGGACAGTTACAAACAGAACATGTTGTTGATTTGATCCACCTGCTATATTCAATTTTGAAACCATTCCATAACCCATATTCAGTAACTAGTCAAGGTCACACAGAAAAAATATCAAATGAAGTCATTACTGAAACTGTCTTATCTTCATTTTCTTAATTCAGCATACAACAGATGCTCTGTAATTATATATTGTTTACACATTATGCAGTAGCAGAGGTTACTGCCAGTTTTAGTTCCTCTGAGAAAAACAAAACAGAAAGTTCTTGTTGATGATAAAAAATCAGCAATTCACCAAATGACACCAACAAAAGTTCACATATTGGTAGACACTGTTGTGTCAAGAACTGCTCACATTTGCTTTCAGTAGGCAACATCAATTGCTTAAGTTCCACTGCATCCTCTCAACAGAAATGACGAGTCATGAGATTTTACTGTCAGCTGACATCTGACCCCTGACCCCATCCAGGGACAGTGGCCTGGGCCTATTCTGTTTTGCTTTATTTGTGTGTGTGCGTGCGTGTGCGTGTGCGTGTGCGTGTGTGTGCGCGTGTCAGCACAGAGCTGCTTTCACTCAAAGATTATAAATTATGACATGATTTCTAAAAATACAGAGTCACTGAACAATAATTTTATCTAAGGTACGAATTTTTCAAATGCTGTAAGGGTTTACTTTTATACATCAAAATGTTTGTAATAGTTAGAATGTAACAGACTACCCAATCTGGTGTGGGTTAAACCTTTCAAAGCTAATTGTGACAAATAACATTTGAAGTCATTTTTACCCTCTATATAACATGAGGCAGTCAGTGGTTCAAAATGAAAGCATGTGGTAGGCTGCAGCTTTCTCTGTGCTGAATGTGACTCAGTCTCTTACAGTGGGTACGGAAAGTATTCAGACCCCCTTAAATTCTTTACTCTGTTAAATTGCAGCCATGTGCTAAAATCATTTAAGTTCATTTTTTTCCTCATTAATGTACACACAGCACCCCATATTGACAGAAAAACACAGAATTGTAGACATTTTTACAGATTTATTAAAAAAGAAAAACTGAAATATCACATGGACATAAGTATTCAGACCCTTTGCTCAGTATTGAGTGGAAGCACCCTTTTGAGCTAATACAGCCGTGAGTCTTCTTGGGAATGATGCCACTAGTTTTTCACACCTGGATTTGGGGATCCTCTGCCATTCCTCCTTGCAGATCCTCTCCAGTTCTGTCAGGTTGGATGGTGAACGTTGGTGGACAGCCATTTTGAGGTCTCTCCAGAGATGCTCAATTGGGTTCAAGTCAGGGCTCTGGCTGGGCCATTCAAGAACAGTGAGTTGTTCCGAAGCCACTCCTTCGTCATTTTAGCTGTGTGCTTAGGGTCATTGTCTTGTTGGAAGGTGAACCGTCGGCCCAGTCTGAGGTCCATAGCACTCTGGAAAAGTTTTCGTCCAGGATATCTCTGTACTTGGCCGCATTCATCTTTCCTTCAATTGCAACCAGTCGTCCTGTCCCTGCAGCTGCAAAACACCCCCACAGCATGATGCTCCCACCACCACACTTGACTGTAGGGATGGTGTTGGGCAGGTGATGAGCGGTGCCTGGTTTTCTCCACACATACCGCTTAGAATTAAGGCCAAAAAGTTCATCTTTGTCTCATCAGACCAGGAATCTTATTTATCATAGTCTGGGAGTCCTTCATGTGTTGGCAAATTCTATGCGGCTTTCATGTGTCTTACTCTGAGGAGAGGCTTCCGTCGGGCCACTCTGCCATAAAGCCCTGACTGGTGGAGGGCTGCAGTGATGGTTGACTTTCTTGAACTTTCTCCCATCTCCTCACTGATCTCTGGAGTTCAGCCACTGTGATCTTTGGGTTCTTCTTTACCTCTCTCACCAAGGCTCTTCTCCCCCGATTGCTCAGTTTGGTTGGACGGCCAGCTCTTGGAAGAGTTCTTGTCATCCCATACGTCTTCCATTTAAGGATTATGGAGGCCACTGTGCTCTTGGAACTTTAAGTGCAGCAGAATTTTTGTATCCATGGCCAGATCTGTGCCTTGCCACAATTCTGTCTCTGAGCTCTTCAGGCAGTTCCTTCGACCTCATGATTCTCATCTGCTCTGACATGCACTGTGAGCTGTAAGGTCTTATATAGACAGGTGTGTGGCTTCCTTATCAAGTCCAATCATTAGAATTAAACACAGCGGACTCCAATGAAGGTGTAGAACCATCTCATGGATGATCAGAAGAAATGGACAGTACCTGAGGTAAATATACAAGTGTCACAGCAAAGGGTCTGAATACTTATGTCCATGTGATATTTCAGTTTTCTTTTTTAATAAATCTGTAAAAATGTCTACAATTCTGTGTTTTTCTGTCAATATGGGGTGCTGTGTGTACATTAAAAGGAAAAAAAAATGAACTTAAATGATTTTAGCACATGGCTGCAATTTAACAAAGAG
>OMLP01045065.1:22273-52717 GCA_900302685.1 Spondyliosoma cantharus | reverse complement strand
ACGTGTTTCAGGTTGTTGAAGATGCTTCACCTCTTCTTCACTTCTAACTAACTGGAGGGGAGTTCACCTGGGCTCTCCTGGGCTCAGCTGGGCTCAGCTGGGCTCAGCTGGGCTCACCTGTCCTTCGCAGCCCGGATGAAGCCTTGTTGAGTCAAGTGGTCCTAACCCTGGACTCTGAAAGGACTCACAGAGTTTAAAACCTGCGACTTCCCTCCAGTTAGTCAGAAGTGAAGAACAGGTGAAGCATCTTCAACAACCTGAAACAAGTCCAGCTGACTGCGGTACAGAACCAGGAGGAACCAGGACCTGGAGGAACCAGGACCTGGAGGAACCAGGGCCTGGAGGAACCAGGACCTGGAGGAACCAGGACCTGGAGGAACCAGGACCTGGAGGACGCTCACCTGTGTCTTCTCTCTAACACTGCTGTGTTCTCTGTCCCTGTGTTTCTCTTCAGAGTGAAGCGTTTGACATCTACACACTCTACTGCATGAACTACCCAAAGTAAGTACCGCCGTATCCACTTCACCTGGACCCGTCCTCCATCAGAACTCTGTGGCTGGAAACTAACTCTGATCTTGAGTTACTTTTCACTTCGCTCCACGATTGGTTGTTGACCGGTCGGCCCTCATTGGTGACAGCCCACTGAGTGTGTTGAATGGATTAGAGAAAAGCCTCTGATTGGCTGTTCAGCTCAGCGAATCAGAACTCCTCCTGAAGTCGAGTCCTGCAGATTCAAACTCACTCAAGTTCTTTTCTTTACGACTCCTTTATATCCGGACCGATGTGTCGACTCTTCTGCTGCGAAGCTTCGACGCAAAATGTGATTTTCTTTTCTTCTTCGTTGGTCTGTTCCTGATAGAAACTGTGACTGTGGAGCTCAGTCCAGCATGAAGACGTGTGAAGCGTCTGTTTTATGAGCAGAGTAAATGTGTTTTTAGTAGAAACATAAAGTGGATTAAAATAGAAGCAGAGAGGAGCTGTGTGTGTGTGTGTGTGTGTGTGTGTGTGTGTGTGTGTGTGTGTGTCCGTCTCACTTTTGTCTCTAAACCAGAACTTTGCTTTTGATTCTGGCTCATAAATTCAGACTCTGGCTGCTTCGCGAGTCTTCAAATAAAACCCGTCACATCAGTTCTTTTCGCTCGTCAGCAGCTTCAGATTCAAACGCGACCTGAACGCTGCGGAGAGACACGAGAATGAAATCAGTTTGTTCAACAGAAAAGTGACGCTGCTCGTGTTACATCTCCTGACCTGCGGCTCACCTGCAGTTTGTAACGACGTCGTCTAGTTTCTCCTCATCAGACGGATCACTGCTGTTGTCACATGTCAGCTGTGAGAACGAAGACTGTGATGCAAAAATGATCAGTAACAATAATCTTCAATCTATAAATATATATTTTATATATTTTACTTGCAGTCGTCCTTAAAAAGTGTCTTGAGTCCAGATGTTCCTCTCGTCCTTCTTTCTCTCGTCCTCTGTTTGTCTTTTATTCTCTGCAGAGAGAATCACTGCTAATCACTCGATCCACCTCCTCCATCAGTCTGACAGACAGATGTTCTGCCCAGCTGTGTGTGTGTGTGTGTGTGTGTGTGTGTGTGTGTGTGTGTGTGTGTGTGTGTGTGTATGGAAACAGTGACTGTGTAATCTCATCTTTGTCTCAATAATCTGTTTAGGAGCCGTCATCTTCACCCAGACTGAAAACAGAGCTCGACGATTACGACTCGCCATTTCAAAATGTCGTAAATAATAAAGAAGACGGGTTTAAGACTTTTGCGACTGCCATCTTGAAAACAAAAATATATATGACCCGGAGCCTGGAAACGTCTTATTTTAATCCTTGGACTGAAGAGTCTAACTTCAGGTCCTCTTGTGAGGAATTTAACGCACACGAAGAACAAAAAAGACCTTCGGATTCTCAAAGACGACCTGCGCAAGTGTTTAAAAAGAGCTGAAACACAGGGAGGGACGGTTAAATAAACATTTTCTACAACATAAATACACGCTGCAGGACCACAGGATGGACATTTAGAGACGACGTCTTCTGGAGGACTTGAGTTTGTCCGGTTTAAAGAATGTGGATCATTAAAAGGAAAAGGAAAACGTGATATGAACAAAAAGAACAGGTTGAAATAAGCTAAAGCAACACTTGAGCAGAACTCTGAGTCACCACGGTGTCATAAACATTTCAGTCTAATGTTTCTTAATGTAAAGGTGAGACTAAACATCTTCTGAGTCGAGCAGATGAATTGGAAACATTCGTAACGTGCTGCGGGAGCAAGAGAAACTGAGAGGGAGCAGATTTACAGTTGGGTTTACAAACTGAAAAGGTTTATGATGATCACTTTAGAGAGGAGCTGTAAACTAAGAGGGTGATTACGTTAAAAGGGGCTGGAATAAAAAAAAAAAAACACAAGCGTTGTTGGATCCATTATGATGTCTGAGTCGAACACTATAAATATTTCTGTCGTTACGGTTAATACAGGAACACATTTCCCACAAACGATCTTCCTTTCTGTACGTACGTACGTACGTACGTCGGTACAGCTCAGTGACGAGAAACATAGAACAAAGATGTTTACATTCAACTAAAACACGCTGGGTGTATCTGAACACCTCATCCTACTCACAAAACGTTTGCTGGAGCGCTTTTTTTACACACAATATCTTAAAAACTGTGCATCACTTCTTGTTGCCTGTCTTTGCTGTCGCAGTGTTGTGCACATCGCTACCGCCAAGAAGTGTCGGGTAACGTTACTTTTAAAAGTGACAAGACGACTGGCATCAGTCTACGTGCATCTACTGAGAAAAGTAACACATTAGAGTGCTTTAGAGTTGCCAAATTTAACGGTAAAACCACTTTGCGACACATTTTGTAGCCTTCTTTACAGCCCACAGTCGGTAACTCTGCAGCCTAATAATAGCAATGATAGACGCTAAATAACATTTACAGCTCTTTATTTTGCTCACAATCTGACGGCGGACTGTGCAGAGCGTACAGGATTAGGCACAGACACAACACGGGCTCTTACAGCCGAGTATATGATGTTTAAAAATGTAATAAAGCGCTAAACTACGAGTGAAACTATGCGATGAAAGTGAACAAACTCTGAGTGTTTTTGCTTTTTCAAACACGCAGACTTGCAAACTTCTCACTAGTTTACTTTACTTCAACGTAGTGATTATTACGCAGTGTTTCAAAACGTGTTTCCGACAGTCGGTTCCTCTTGAGAGGACGAACGAGACCTTCGAGGCAGAACTTGCACGTGTGCATCCTCGTACGCAATAAAACAAAAAGGGATCAGCTCGTAACAATATTTCTACATAGCGCTGTTACTCATGGACGTGCTGAGAAATCAACCATCAGATTGTGATTGATTGGAAGGTATCAGCACACAATTTATCTTTAAGTACATCTTCTTCATCTGATAAGCGGATCAGAGGAAAGAGGCTGAGAGGAAACAGCGCTGTGTTGTTTTTGGGGGGTAAAGTAGAACTCAGGGTGAAGAGCGACTCGAGGCGACAGGACCTGAGAGGGGAAATCCTCCAAACGGACGAGAGACGATGTTCAGGATCGCTCCCTTTAATGAGACATAAACACACCGAAGCACTGAGAGACAGCAGGACAGAGACAGACGAGAGAGGCTGAAACAGAGATGAAAGAAATGGAAAAACAAAGTGAACTCTCTCTCGCTTTGTTAACAGTGTGACAGGAGACAGACCCACCTTCGAAAATATCCACCATGTTGAAAAAGGCCAAGGACAGAGACGACTTCCCGCTGCCCGTGCGACCGCAGATTCCCACCTAACAGGAAGAGGAGAGAGAGCCAATGAGCTCCAGGGTGACACAGCTGTGAGACATGAGACACCTGCGTGATAACAGCGCTGCAGGTACGTGATGAGCGTGGACGCAGTTTGGTCACTAAGTGTCAGCTCGTCGGTTCTGGAGGCACTCGGCTGTGACTTCAAAGGAAAAGTCAACAATTACACAACAACTCACCGTCTTCTTATTAGCTTTAGACATTCCTCACTGCTTCAATTAATTCAAAACATTTTTACAACAATATTACATTTAAGACCTGAGTGAGAGACGTCTCTCTTAGAGTTTACAGGACGGAGAAAAAGATTTTTGCTGAATTGTTAGAAAAGCTGTTCAGTTGTGTTTATATCTGATTATAGACGCTGTTGTTTCTGAAGCAACTTGTTGTTATTCGGCAGTGACTTAACCTTTACTTTACATTTCAAATGTGATATTAAATACGTGTAAAGATGAGGGAAAACTTTAGAAGAGCAAGGAGTTCAATTAACTCAATCTCAGACTCAAACTACCTTGTGAGGAGCCTTCAACTTAAAGCCACTTCAGATCAAAGATATGCAATGAGATGAGCTTTAACCTGCACATACTTGCAACATATGATCAATATCCTGCAGTTATTAGTTCTGTTTCTGTCTCCACCTACTCTGGAGGGAAATATCTGACATTTCTTTTAGACCAAAATCATTTTATTATTGTGGATTTTTGTGAAGGACCAGGGTTGGAAACTTAACGAGTCCAGTAGGTGACTTTATGCACTTTCTCTGCATTTTAATCTATTTATTACTTGTATATTTATACTGTATTTATACCTTTTTGTTGTGCTTATAAAAGCTAACAAGCAGGAGCAGTATCAGATGTCGTAGCGTATCATTTTCGTATGTTTTAATGAAGAGTTACAGCCCAACAAATAAGAAATAAAAGAACATTTAACCTGCCTCTGAGGTGTGACTCTACCACTCCGCCACGCGCTGATCATTGCAGCCGTGCGCTCTCTTCACATCGTCGTGTTAATTACCTTCTGCCCTGGTTCGATGTACGCGTTGACGTGTTTGAGCACCGGCTTGAGCATGGGATCGTAGCGCACACACAGGTCCTGGATCTTTATCTCACCGTCCTGAGGCCAGTTCTCAGGTACCTGAGAGGTGTCTGCAGGGACAGAAACACGGGAGAGTCACACAACACAGAACAGACCACTTGCTGCCTCGCTAGTTGTCTATGTTACAGTCGTGTCTGGTGTAAACAGGAGCATATAGAGCATATAGAGCAAGTCATAACACGGCAGATATACAGAACTCATGTGCTGCTGAGGTTCTCCACGGACACCACAAACATATTGTTGTAGTTGTATTTAAACCTTTGATGCCTCGTCACTTTAACGCGATGCTGAATAACTTACAACTGATTTAATCAATATATTAGAGCATGATTTGTTCTGACTGGATGCAAGTGAATGTTGCAGCTCTGTTCTTTCATATCGGATCGATTTATAAATTGAGAATTGTGACAGGTGCAAATGTCACGTATCCGTCTTGTTTATCCACGTGGAAACAAAAGGAACTGTCAGATTTTACTTCACAACATTTAAAGTTACTTAAACTGGCAAATAAGTGATGTCACAGTGAGGAAGAGGCATAGTTTTCCCCGGTCAGTATCCTCAGGTGACTGTGGAACAACTGGAATAAATGAAAACTCCTCGCTGATGAAGGAGGCAAAGAAGGAGAAGAGTCAGAGCGATAGAAGCCGAGGTAAAACAAGAGTGAACGGACGAGCATTCACTCGATGGAGAGCGCTCCGGTGTTGTGTCAAAGTCTGTTCCCCCGCTGAAATGTGTTTCCTCTCAGCACCTGTACTTCAAAACCTGCCTACTTACTAACACGACCAGCTGTTTTCCTCTCAGTACGTTCAGGGTTTCTAGCTCAAATCTGGATCCATATTGTTGTTGGGAACGGTTGAAAAGTTGTCTATTCCTGCTTTAAATACTCTTTTACTACTTTTAATACATATGCAACATTATGATGCATTAATTGTGTCCAGGGAGGATTAACTGTGGGTAACAAAGTAGTAATTTTTATGTAGAAATGATCAGAAGACGACGGCGCTACATGAAACGATACAACAATCCTCTCGGAGGGGGACGTGAATGCTTGAACCAAATCTTTAACAGTTCATCCATTTTTATATATTTCACTCCTTCACTTCCCATTAGGCAGCTGGAATGCATCGTTTGCTTGACTCCTGGTTAAACTCTCAAACTCAATGCCCTCAGTTAGTTCTGCAGGTTTCCCGTTAAGAAATGTGATATCAAACATCGTGTGGAACTCCCTCCAGCGCTACTGTGGACAGTATTCAGCTGTATCTGAGGCTGAGAAGAGTCCCTGCTGCAGGAGGTAGAAACAGTGGTGCTTCTGTGCCACATTATTCATATTACAACACTCACAAGATAAGAGTTTCTTAATAAGGCTTCTTTTTAGTTTGTTCCTCCCTCACGTTGAATGATTCCACGTTTATCAGTCCGCTGGAAGCTTCCATGATGTCAGAGAGGAGGAATCTCTCTGTTTTCTGTCACTCAGGGGTTGTTTTATGGTTCAATGGGTCATTTACTGTAAGAGATGACGGTTGAGAGGAAGAGTCAATGAGACGAATGACCCCCGGAAGAAAACATTCTCCTCGACTCAACTTTCCTCCATTTTTCTAATATTTTAACAGAGCGTGCGAGAAATATCTACTCTCTCTCTTTTTCTTTCTTGGTTTCTTTTCACCTTCTTTGTTATTTCCATCCAATCCTTCAAGCTCAGGAATTGTTTTTGTTTCCAGGAATAGCCGCTCCTGCTCAAAGTGTTTTCCCTTTTTTGTTCAAGTTTTGAAAAGATTTGGTTCTGTAGGATATTCGTAATCTCTGCGGCACCCTGATTAAACGGCGCAACAATGAAAAGTGTCGATGTTTTTGTTATCTGTCTTGCCAGGAAAAAATTCCAGCAGCATTTGTGTCTCACCATAGCAACAGCACATCCAATAAACCCAAACGGCTTCTGGACTCGACAGATACTCGACTGCCCACACACAGACTGTGCAGCTACAACCAGACCTTCATCATCAGGAGACCCGGTCAACGTGTTCAAATCTGTAAATCATCACCTTAAAAAATAAAACGCTTTGTACTTGGATATAAAATCGTGTTTAGATGTGGCGTGAGTGTAATTTGTGAGATGATTTGTCTAAACGTGCGTGCGTGATGACTCATGGAAGGCTACTGCGATTACATCAGACACATTAAGAAAATGAGATTTGGAAATTCTTGAATGCAGCAACAAGATACTTCCCAAACATTTTGGCCACGTTCTCGCTGTCGGAAAAAAACCCCAAAAGATGTGGTTTCTCCTCTCGGGGGGGTCATCGCGAAAATGTCCAAACACAGCGAGATGCGTAAGATTCACAAGTGCTGCGAAGCCGAATCGGGTTTGTCCGAGATGTCGTCAGGATTTAAGGTCACATGTGTGTTTAATCTGAAAGACGGGGCTGATAACAAGAACTCAGTTACCCATAGATCCCTCGTAGTTCTCCGACTCTGTGGTGAGGAAGCTGTTGACCTTCTTCACAGCTGCCATCTGGACCTCCAGGTCTGCCAGGTTCCTCACAACCCAGTTCAGGTAGTTGGTGACCTACACGGTGACACACACACACAGAGACTGGATCATGTTTCCACTATTAGGATAATGTTTATGCCTACAGTGAAAACTATGGCAGAAATAGCTCATTCAGGGTCTCTGTGGGGAAATTAACTGGGTGACTGCCTTTTCTTCGGGTCTCTGTGAGTTTTGTCAGCTCAAGATATCCATAAAGTGTCAAAATATACAGTATTTTACCTAAAAAACAACCAGTAGTCAATTCCTGATGCTAACTAGCTTCTCTAGCTTCTATATTGTGATGTATATCTGAATGCAACAGGGAAGGCAGCCAGGGTTTAACGTGAAAAGTGGACATGCTTTAAGATGCCCTGCGGGTCATCTTGATCTGGGTAATCTAGTTCAAATTGAGCTGAAGAGTTTTTAAAAGTACATTCACGTCCTTTAAAGGTGCATATTCCCACAAAATCTGTCACGGGGTCAAAAGATGAAATCCTGGCAGGTTTTGGGCCAAAGTGTTTGTTTACAGGAGCCTCCCTGAATGTAGCCGTGCAGCCTCGTGCAATTACTAAAGCATTTCAAAATGTCAGCTCACTTACTCAGGGTGCTACAAACCTGCACAGGTGTTAAGTCTAAAAACATACAGTAGGGAAGGTAAAAAGATGCAGACGAAAGTGCAGGAATAACCAAACCCAAGTGCTGCAACAAGTGACAAAGAGAGAACTCACAGTGAGAGCGTATGTGAGTCCGAGGCCCACCAGGCCTCCAGAAGGCAGACCGTATTCTAAGCTCCATATGGAGGCTCCTGCTGCCGTCAGCACGATCACTGCTCCGAGGTAGTCCTGCACAGAGAAGACTAAATTTGAAAAGAGGATTGATCACAGACCCACCAGAGGAGAGGGTCAAAACAAAGAGGGTCAGTTGAGCATGAATCTCACATTTACATCTCCCTCGTTTTACGCATCCCATCACATTTTATCCAGCTGTGTATCTGTGTGAGAAAATCCTCATAAAATCGTTCCTCACCGTTCGGACCTCCAGCCAGCGGTTGGCCGCAGACAGAAACAGGTAGGCTGTGTTGTTGGTGTCCGTCAGCTCCAACATTCGCTGTTTGAAACGAGCCTCGTGTCTGAAAAACAAACATTTCAGCACACGTAAGACACACAACACATCCCTCCTCTTCATGAAAACACCACTGTGGTTGGTGTTTTTGTGGCAAACCAAGAGAACAGAATAAATAAATGTCAATAAACACTCAAATAAAAATAATAAAATGGTCTCAAGGTTTTATCATCATCTATATTCAGTAGTTGATCACTGCCATCGAAACCAGACTCGGTTTGGAGGGAGACCAGAGGGTAATGATAATGGGAACTATCCAGTGATTGCCAAGAATCTGTCTCAACACCAGATTCATTGTTTCTGTGTGTGTGTGTGTGTGTGTGTGTGTGTTTGTATATGTGTGTGTGTATATGTGTGTGTATGTGTGTGTGAGGAAGAGGAAGTCCTCAGGGAGGCCAGAAGAAAAAAAGCGTGAGAGCTGTTTAATGTTGGATTATATCGACGATGGGAAAGAGGGTGAAGACAGAAATACAAGAAGAAACTGCTGCTGCTGGATCCACCAACACAACTTCAACTACAACAAGAGCTTCTGTCACTGCAGAGTAAAACCACAACTACTGACAACAACACAACAGCTGCTGACTCTACAGCAGCTGCAGGGACCATAATTAAAATGTTTATCCATCATGACACGACTGCTGCTACTGACCACTGAAATGTGGACCGGATGAATCTCCACTCCTGCAAATAACGTGGACCTAATTATTGTATGCGGTTTGGCCACAAGGACCTCTTTGCACGGTCATGTTGTGAGGATGTAGAGCGAGCTGTGACGTGACAAGGACGAGCGTGAGGGTGTTTGTTTGCGTGTTGTACCTGAACGCTCTTATCGTGGTGAGACCTTCGGCTGTCTCGGAGAAGTGACAGAGCAGAGGAAGCTGTGTGGAGTCATCGAGGTCCTGGAGGTCCCTGTGAGAGAGAGAGAGAGTATTTATAGTATGTAAATCAGTTTATATGCAGTTTATTATGAAATGGTCTTTTCTGTAAATTGTTCCACTTCTTGGGGGGCATGCAATTATTTATCTTTTTTTAATTCTTTAAACGTTTTCAAAATAAACAGGGATTAAATAATCTTTTAGTTTGCCAAGAAGTGCTTTGTAAATAAACAGAACGCAGCGCCGTTCTTTTCTCAGTGATAACGGCGACCCGACGCTCTCAAAAAGAAAACAGAAGTCGTCCCCAGGGCGACTGATAGACGGCATCGAGGGGTTTAAGCGTGGAGGCAGGAGAGTATAACTAAATTACATCACTGAAGAGGACTGGACAATTTGTTTTCTGCAGCTCTGGATGATATATGGCTTGCTTCGATAAAAAAAATGCCAGTTTTGCCTTTGAGGATTTGGTCCGTTTATACACATATTTCTGCAGAACAGCTCGTTTTGTCTCTACTTTCAATCAAACTGAGCTTACGTCACTGTTTCTGATTTATACAAAAGAAGAATATACTGACTCTTCTTATAGGAGAAGACAGGTTTCAAAACTGCCCCTTGAATTAAAAAGATTATATTTCTTCTATGTTTCCTGCAGCGAGAAGACACTTTTCACTTTATCTAACGACAATCCCAAATCTCTTCTCAACAAATGCACTGTGGACTCACTTGGAGGCCACCCGGAAGTACTTCTGGATGAAGTAGAAGGCCACCGCCAGAGGAACAAGGGCGATGAGAAAAGCTGGAGTGATGGAGGAGATGACCCCGATGGCTGACAAACACAGCAACGTGGATCTCGTCAGCGACTCCAGCGTTGGAGGAATATGCTGAGAGAAACAGTAAAAGTGTGCTTGTTTAGTTTACAGATAAACGCTGCTAAAAATATGTCGTATATCTAAAATATGTTGCCTACTGACCTGGTCTATGATGTTTGTGTCGGCTGAGAATCTGTTGAGGATCTGCCCCAAGGGAGTGATGTCGAAGAACCTGAAGAGAGACGACATAACCGCGTTAAACAATAACTGGAACACACATTTTGATGTTTCTTTTCCTGTTCTGACATTTAAAAAGGTCACGTTACCCAAAGAAGAAAAAGCAGCAGGCACAGAGACAGAAGTGCAGTCACTTACTGGAAACTCACAAGTGCTTCGTGGAGACTTGTGTTTGTGACGTCTCCTTTTCTTAAAGCCAAGTCTGACAAGAGTATGTCAACATTTTTTTTATTTCAGCAGATAGTCACAACATCTTAAAAGCTCGATGAGCATCATGAAGCCTTCCTGCTGCATCTTCATCCATTTCATTTCATGTGACAGTTGTTCATGACTGAGAAAATGCAGAGTTTTGTCTCTTTTAGTTAAAGTGTGCGTTTGTGTACCTGATGGGAGCGTGGATGATCTTGTTGAGCAGGTTGTGATGAAGGTTGGTGGCTGCAGAAAGACCCAGAAACTCCACAGTGAGAGAGGTGATGAGGCACAACGTGATTCCAGCCGCGCACAGGACGATGAACACCGGCAGGTAGTACGAGTCGTTCTGGAGTCGCACACAGTAGAAAAAAAAAACACACCATGAAAAAACAAGCAGTGTGGAAGAAACCATGTAACCCAAAAGCCACGTGACAAGTCTTCTACCCACCTCGGCCTCGCTGGAAGGCAGCGTTGTGTTCCCACTGTAAGCGGGGGTGGTTCCGTTAGACGGGTCCGTTACGGCTCCCATGCTCTGATTGGTTTTGGAGGAGGTCCAGATGGCCAACCAGTAGTCGATGGCAACAATGACGGAGTGTTTGAGAAGTTTCGAGGACACCATCAGGAAGACCATGAAGAAGCCACCAGACGACAGGTAACACCAGCACACCTGAGAGAAAAAATGAAGGAGCAGGAGACATTTTACACTCCACAAACACTTTGTGACGCTCGTAATATTTTAACGTAATCTTTTAAAGGATGTTTTGGTTTTTATGAATTACCCTCCATGGGATCTTTGATCTTCTGTTGGTGGTTGTGGACATGTTGTCGTCATCTTCCTCCTCCTCTTCTTCCTCTGATAGGATTAAAATCAAGTAAATCAAAGCTGTGAATCCTCTCACGCAAGTCTTTGTACACCCAGAAAGTTAAGTCTTATCGCCTCATGTCTTGTTATCATGTCATGTTATGTCTGATTTCATTTCTCTTGTATATGAAACCGGGAAATGTGACAACAGATCAGGAAACAGTCGACTCTAACAGCTGGTGAATCGTTACCTTCGTCCTCATCGTCGACTTGGTTCTTTGCTTCTCTGGAGTAGAACGCTCTCCTCAGTGTTTTCCTCTCCATCATTGTTTGGCTGTCCTGTTGTATGTCCTTCATATAGAGACACGGAGGGTTACAATGTGTGTGTCAGTTAGCAGACAAATTTGGAGACGCCGTTATTGAGTCAAACAGGGTCAGTCTACCTTCTCCAGCTCCTGGTCTTGTCTGTTCATCAGCGTCTTCCAGTGATCGTAAAGCTCAACGTCATGAGTCTGAATGTCCTTCAGAGTTCCTTCCCTCAGTACAGAGCCGTCCTTCATCGCTATGATCTGGACCAGACAAAGATCTCCAGATGAAACTGAGGCTTGGCTGGAATAAATACAGCTTTCTGAATTGATTATAACTACTGTATGTTCCACAGATAATCAGTTTCCTACCCAGTCTGCATGTATGAGGTACTGCAGTTTGTGTGTGACCAGGACTACAGTCCGTTTATCATCCTGCAGGAACTTGAGGATTCCTTCCTGCATCAGGTGGTCGCTGAGGTGGATGTCCAGCGCTGAGAAGGGATCGTCCTGTGAGACACAAGAGACAGGTTTAATGCTTTGATTTTCCTTGATTTGTTGTGCTTCTACTCCGGGTAAACAGTCTGTGTACATGGTTTCTTTTAGGTCGGTTTGTGACATACGATCAGGAGTCTGTACAGGCTGTTTTATTTTGAAAATTGAACAAATGGTCTTTCTCTTTCCTGACTTCGTTCGCAGCTCAATCAGCTCTGTGCAGCTTAACGCAGCCTCTGTCAGAAACAGACTGGGCGCTTATTCTAAGGTTATGTTCCGTCTGCAAGCCCAAATCCTTTTTTTACATTTCAAGATTGATTTTGGGGGAAAGAAACACATGAAATGCAACATTGGGAGATGGTTTGAAACGTGATTCAAATTGTATTTGAAAGTGTCGTTGGTGTCACTCGCCGTTGAGAAACAACAACAACAAATCCAGAGTGGAAACAGCTTCAGAGCAGCTGAGCAGAATCCATGCTGCTACTAGCAGAGCGCTGCCTAAGTCTTAAAGATGTGTTGTTGTTGTTGTTGTGTTGACAGACTGGTAACTACAGTTATTCCCAGAATATGACCAAATTCAATGGGGGGACTTCTTGACAGTAATCAACAGGTGAACCTTCAGCTGATGAAAATATCATCTATTGTTCATTGTCCATTTTGAGTCTCATTAATTGTTATGCACGTATATTTTTAAATGAGTTGTGTTGTGTGTATAACTTTATAAATCTAATTTCCAGAGCAAACTGTCAACTGTTTTTGGGGAAAGTCAGGAACATTAAGAGACATCTTTTTACAGTGTGGAAATATCGCCGCAAGTATTTAAGAAGTTTTTGTAAAATCTAATAATACAAGATGGTTTTTAGGTCAGCAGGAATGAAGCACCAGACAGTTCAGTCTGTTATTTCTGACATCATCTCCTCTAAACGTTTATAGTCACTTGTTCTGATGAACTTACTCATGAACACATACGTCTTCTGTTGCATTAATGCTGGGCGGGTCGGTGCTGTAGAGTTTATGCTATAGTTTGCTAATGGAGTTCTTGTTATGATTAATTAATGTATTTCGTGATAAGTGTGTACGATGACGCACGTATCAATCCTGAGATGAGATATGAAAAACCCCAGCAGCTTCGCTTTCGATGTGAAATAAAGTTAATCGAATAAAACGTTCCGTCCTCATCATACACGAGACATTACAAAGTGTGATGAGTGTGTGAAGGAATGCCGCTGATGGCTTTTAATGTGGAACGTCTGCTTGATAAGTAAAAGTCTGCGGTGGCAACAGGAAATGACGCAACTCGTCTGAAAGATAAACACATGACGGCACGTTGGAGGGAGACGTGAGGACGAAGCAGACGCCTCCTCATCCCAGAGGTCAACATGTACGATGTGTTGTATTATACAATTAATCATAAAGAAATGTAGGCGCAGGAACTGATTCCTCCCTTTCAGTGTGTTACTGCAACGACATGAGAGACAAAGACATCTGTATATTTAATCTTTTGTCTTAAGAGCTCACCAGGAAGACGATGTTGGTGTTCTGGTAAAGAGCTCTGGCCACACAGATCCTCTGCCTCTGACCTCCACTCAGGTTGATGCCCTGAATCACAGCAACACACGACGAGAAATGACCTCAATGCAGCAACAAAAATACATAAAATGCAAACAAATACATCACAAATGTCCCTGTCCTTGATTTGAAACATACAGCAAGTTAACTGATTCAACCTGACAATGTAAATTATGATAAATAATCAGTAGATTAAATAATCGGTAAAAAAAAATGTGCGTACCCGCTCTCCAATTTCAGTTTGGTCTCCGAAAGGCAGCAGGTCGATGTCTGGCTGCAGAGAGCAGGCGTCAATCACAGCCTTGTACCTGAGAAACACAACAAACACAAGACGGCATCATCACAGGTGAACTTTAGACCAGGAAAGAGCTCAATGTCCTCTAAGATTCCTACCGAACTAAACCTCAACTCAGTAAGCATCGGCTCAGATTGAGTCTGTGAGCTACAGTAGTTTCTTTCCAAATACGTCACAAAGTTTAACAGGATTTCATTAAAGACAATCTGCCGGAGAAAATGTGAATGAATGCTTGTTTCCACCCACTGCCGTTTAACGATGATTAGCAGTTGATTTATCGAAATGGCACAACGAGATGACATAATTGACATTGAATTGACAAATGATACCGTTTCAGTCGACGCTACTGTGATACTTCAAAATGTGCATATAAATAAGTTGATGACGATAACAGCACCAATGAACATAAAAGCATTTATGTTTTAAATCGTCTGTAATTGTTTTTTACCTCTGTTTATTAAAAGGGCTGCCAAAGGTGATGTTTTCCTCCACTGTAGCGTTGAGCAGCCAGGACTTCTGGGTAGCGTAGGCCACAGAGTATCTGTTCTTGCTGAGTGGCATCATGGGAAACAGAGGCAAACAGACGGGTGAGAACTACAAGCCTTGTTGTTCATAAAGCTTTCAAGAGCAGCAGTACTGATCGTCTGTCACTGGTCACTTTTATGACCGTTACCATCGACTCCTTTGAGTATTTATGAAATGCTTATTTAAAGTTGTTTTAATTTCTACAATGGCAACACAAGAGCAAGACCCTTTCGCTCTTTATAGCCAATAACTGGTACATATATAAGTATTAAAAAGGATAAAAAGATTAGAGTGAGATGTCGACATGCTAAAGATGCAAGAAAAAATACACTCATACTTTACATTTTTAAAAATCTAGTTACAAAATCACTTGTTCAAAGACGAAACTATAAATAGTTCAGTTGTAAAGTTAGTTTCAGATCAGTTCTCCTGTTCTGTCCAGCTTTATAGATGCGACACCCAAACATAAAACAAAGGAAGACCGGAGGGAGGATTATGTTTTGGAAGATGTCAAACTCCACTGCAACATTAAAAAAATAAATCCTTTGTCAGATATGAGAGAGAGACAGAGATATGGATCATGGGTCGGGTTAATAATGAGCTGCAAATCATCAACAACAACAAAATGAACAATAACACCAGCTGCAGCAACACAACAGAAATATTCAACATCAACAAGGACGACAACAACTGAAGCACTTTGCTGGGAGTCTGATCCGAGAGTTACCTGTTAAATTTCCAACAAAATAGTTTGGTAGTCACAGATTTTGCATTTAAAAACATAATTTGTTATTGTGTTAAACATATTTACTACAGATTAATTCATCTGATCCTTAGGGTTAGGTCACCAACATATGAAACATTAAATACAACCTGTTGACATTTTTATCCAAAGGGTTCAACTGAGATAAAACTTCTACAAATGTATTGTCTCAGATATATTTAACCTTCTCTTCTCTATGACCGTAGTGAGGCACAGTGGAGAGGTTTACACAGTCTCTGAGTATTAAACTGTATGTGCTATTATATAAAACACCTGCAAGTATCGTGTGTCTATATCTATAATAAAGCATGTTTGGGTTTCTAGTGGTGATGTAACGACTCCCAGCATTAAAAGCACAAACCACACCAGAGTCAGATGAATAAATATCAACACAATGGAAGAAAAGCATCTGGAAGAAGAGAAGGTAGAAACTCTGAAGGCTGATGCAGTTGTTCCTGAACACACACACTTATATATTAACATAATGCTGCTGTAGCAGAATGGTTGCAGAAGCAGGATAATGCAGGAAATGGTGGAAACTGGTTATGAAGCAGATAAAAGTGAATAGTTTTTTGCTTGTTGAGTGCTGAAGATGAATGAAGAGTCTGTCGTCTGGTGGTGCAGGACTAGAACAAAGTTTACATGTTTGAAAAACAATTGAAGGTCGTTGGAGCAGCTTTAATTTTCTTGATTGCAGAAGTGAGACACTTAAACATTAAAGGCTCCAACTGTGGAGCGTCTCAGTGACCAAAATACTGACAGATTTGTTGAACTTTGTAACTTCAGGATGTGAATGTGACACAGAAAAGAGTTTGAAAGAAGTGATAAAATACAATCTGTACATAAAAAATACAAATGTTAAAGACTAAAAAACTAAAATGTTTTTGTTCATGTTGCAGAACTACAACAATGATAAACAAAGACTTTAAACACCAAAGCCACTCAATAACACAAAGACCCCAACTGATCGACGCAGCGGTAGAACAACAACTTCCGTCTTCTGCAGGGTAAAATTAGTGTTTTTGCAAAAGGAGTCTGGTGGCTTTGAAGACAGCAATATATCGTCTTAATTTAATTTGCAAAGGTCAGTCTGAAGGCGAGATAAAGCAGTGAAAATGTTCTAAATTTAGCCTACACTTCTGCTTCAACGACTGATACAATGGGCCTTTTTGGGTGTCTTAAGTACATTTTAATTTGAGTCCGTTATAGGACATTGCTCAGCACTCCATCTGTATTCCTGTCTGTTCCTCCTGCTAATGTGATATACTGTGACAAACGTATCAACACTAATAAAAGACAGCTCAAGCCCATATGTGTGTGTCCACGAACAACAGCAGCCCAAGATACTGCTAGAAAACAGTACTTTCTTCTACGAGAGCCACAGCAAGGATGAAAATGAAGTTAAGTCAGATGAGAGTAGAAAGGAGGAGAGGGTGAACGAGGGGTCAGAGGGTCACTTCACGTCGGAAACGGGAGGCACGAGACAGGAAGAAGCGTAACGTGTACCTCCTGATGTCTTCGTCAGACTCCTCTGTCTCTGACCAACTGTCAAAGTCATTGTCATTGCGTTAGAACGAGCCTACTGCAATCAATCTGTGTGTATTTTTGTGTTTGTGTGGGTGGAAATGTGTACTAAAAAAAAAAAGAGGCAAAAGGACAGAAAGAAGGAGAGAGAGGCAGCTAAGAGCGACAAAGGACACACAGGAAACGTGGAAATGGAGGGTGAAAGACAGAGAAAGAAACACCGAAAAAAAGATGGAAGAGTCTGACGTGTTTTCATGCCAAACCCCAGATAATGAAGACACGATGTGAGCCTGCCAACTGTTAATCGAATTAACCTTCCCACCCAGAAAAGAAGAGCCATGTAAGTGATGCGGTCATTGTCTGTCTGTGATAATTAGGTTTTGTGGCTTCCTCGGCAATGTCTCATATTTTATGAGCACCAGGGAGTGTGTGAGAGTGTGTGTGGGTGATAAATATGTCCTGGGTTAAAGGATTACGTATATTCAGTAGGACTTTACAAAATTAAGCCCAACAGGGTTTTTCTCCTACAGAAGAAGAGCTTGTTCTTGTAAAACTGGACTTTAGGGTGTAAACATCACAAATCTGTGTCGTTTTAACAGCATTTAAAAAAAACTACATTCTGGGTTTTTGATTCTGGGATAATCTGCCACATTTCGCTGCTGGTCATACATGTGGTTTAAGCCAGTTAAACTTGTGATATGAATCACTAGTAAATCCGACAAATCATCTAAACGGATTATAAACGTAAATGTGAATGATTATGTTGTGTGTAAATGATTTGTTTCAGATGGAAGAGACAGGAGGAAAAAAGTACCTTATGTCCCATTTGTGGACCATCTCACATTCAGGCAGCCTGATACGGCAAGAA
Source organism: Spondyliosoma cantharus (assembly GCA_900302685.1). Classification (NCBI taxonomy): domain Eukaryota; kingdom Metazoa; phylum Chordata; class Actinopteri; order Spariformes; family Sparidae; genus Spondyliosoma; species Spondyliosoma cantharus. Next base: position 34,901 of record OMLP01045065.1, on the reverse strand, counting down.
GGCAGCAGGTAAAGAGACAGAAACCACACACACACACACATCCACACACCACACTGCAACGGTTAGTGTGCAGACCAGGAGGCTACAGATTCTCCTGTGATACAGATGTGGATCTAACAATTTTCAACCGTGACTTGTAAACTGCAGACAAACTCGAGATGACTGATAAGAAATTCAAACTTCCTGTAAGAAAAAATGCAACAGACACGTCCAAACAGCAAACTTTTGATTGTTTTTTGAGCTGCAGGTATCAAACACCCTCCTTCCTTTGAAATATGACATATTTCTTCTCCTGTATTTGGTCGTTTCTACGTGAAAGTTGGCAAATTTTCTCTCAATGTTTCGTGTCCCAAGGTTGTACGAACACCTACATATTCTCCTGAGTATTAATTTAGAGACTCTAACTAACTGTTACTTCGTGTTATTGGCGGCAAATGTGTTGAAAGGGAAACTGTTCTTTATAATAAAAAGCCTCTTTAGTAAAATTAAATGTCACCTCGTCTCAGCTACATTCAGCTCAGAACCAAGCTATCGAATCTAATTACACTAACAGTCATTTCATTTCAGTGAAACCATCAAGTAGAAGATTCAATCATACTGAAAACTGATCTGTGATGCTAATGGTTACATTAATAGTTCATGTCAGTCTGAAGTCTTCCTCTATGCACACACACTAGACAATATTAATCTAATATATGCTGTTATTACCAAACGTTGTACTTTATCCAGCAATTACTTTAAAATACATCTTCATTTGCAACTGAAAATATCTGAATGAAAGTGGCACAAAGAGAATAAAAGGATATGAAAACATCACTGCAAACACAAACAGCTTGATGGGATACTGAACAGGAGGAACAATTAGTTTATGATTATACAGAGGAATATAATAAAGTCATATAGCAATGGAGATAGTGATTAGCATCAGAACGGCTACATGAGGGAAGAAAACTAAAAGAATCAACTCTCAAAATCTACTTACAGCTACGCTCACAAGCAAATAATCAGATGCTGTGTTCTAGTAAGTGTTGCTGTAACGTCTTACTTGCTCCAGTAGACTCTCCCCTCGATGGTCTGCATCTCGCCGAGCATGGCCAGCAGCAGGGAGGATTTCCCACAACCCACCTGGCCCACGATCATAGTCAGCTGACCTGAACATTCAGTAAAGGGCGAGAAAGTTACTGTCGGCGTTTAAATGTATTTTAATTCATGGAATTTCATCTAATGGCATGATTACATTTACATTTTATATTTCAAATCCCTTCTATAAGCTCTATTATTCACTGACTTATGCATTAAGACTATGACTGCTGCCAAAATTAACACTCCTCTAAACCCAAGTCCAACTTAAAGAGTCCCTTGAAAGCTTGAGGACCCGCGAAAATGTCCTCACTCTGAAACACACACGCTACAGTTACTGCACATAACAAATACACCAGCTCTTGGCAGAATAACAAATCCTGTTTGTCTTAGTAGTAGCATGACTGGGATAGCAGGCAAGTCACTTCCTAGGGGGACGATGCAAGTGTGTGAGTGTGTGATATACTACACTGTCCATCTGTTGGCAGCCTCCTCGACATGACCTGGTCTCCTGACACTCGGTATATCAGTGACATCGCTGCAGCGTTACTGCAATACGTCTGTATGTTTCATTCACATCCTAACTGTGTTCTTACAGCACCAGCACGAGATTCAAACAGATGGAGTAAAACATTTAACAGATAATAACCTCCAAACTTAGAGGTTTAAAAGCTGTACAACTAGATTTAAAAGCTGAAGTGAAAGTATTACGCTGTCTCGTTAACGTACAAAAAAACACGTCACACTTTGAGGCGTCTTCGAGGTAAGAATCAGACATTAGCTTCAAAGGTATCACATAATCACAGGTTATCATGAACACTGCTCACATCGCTAGATTCGCCATCAACGCGTAGCTAAACCTGAACTAACTAGGCCAAAGAAATTAACAGCTAGTCTCGATTATTAGAGATGAAGCTGTGATGGAATACAGACTAAAGAAATCACATTCACTGTGTCACAATTATCCAATTTCCAGAAAGATCTGCGTACAACATTAGCGACAAAACAACTATAAACTCATTTTTTCTGGATTAATTCTGATGAAATACAGATTCTAAGCTTGGTTGTAAGCGGTTGGAATAGTTAGTCCGACCTGTTGGGATGCGGATGTTGATGTTGGACAGCGTGGACAGGTTGCTTCCCCACGTGAAGAAACCATTGGACACCTACACAAAAACACAGGGAAGATGAAGAGAAATTTAATACAAAGATTAATCTTAGTAAAGATCAAATATAAAGCATTAGAATAAAGGAATCCACAACACTACTCTGTAGTTTTGTCTCACAGTTAGTTGTCGTCGTGCAACACATGACTACGTGCTGTTTTCTTGTTTCTTGACCCACCAGAGAGAAAACCCAGAGAAATGTCCTGACCCGGAGTTTAAGAAACCCTGACTTGGAGTTCACTGGTGTGAAATCTGCCGAGATAACTCTAACACACAAAGCGAGACACACACTGTGCTCATGGTATGTGGGACTGATGACTGAAGTCGTCCTCTGACGCACTTCATTTGGACGAACGCTGACAAATAAAATACCATTACACAAGAGGTGCAGGTGCTGTAGTCCAGTTCTGTCTTTAAAGGCGCCTGACCGAAGCCTTGAATCATTTCTGTCTATTATGTTAAGATTCTCCTTCTTCTAAACACATTTTTGTGTCGAGGGGATCGTAAACATTATTGCATAAAACACACCAAGCATTAACAAATCAATTTTCAGGCTTTTCTGGCAGCCAAGAAGAGGCGAAACTTTGATTATTGAGCATCAACAGCTTATATTTGTGCCAACATTTCCTCATAAATGATGGCAGAAGTACATGTTTTGTCTCAAACCTGGACGAGAGGATTTTCGTGCAATATGTAAATTTCTAAATCGATTTTCGAGTTTCTTTACTCTGTGGCTGCAACGTAAGATTTTAGTGTGAACCATCTTTACGAGTCTGTCACTGGATTAAAAGTCCAAAGAGAATACGTGTCTATCTAATCCCTGTTCGGTGATCTGTCACCCTGCTTCCTGCTAGAACTGTTTACATTCCTCCCATCTGCTGCATTTATTTGTTTATTTTATGTTTATTTTATCTGACAATCCCCCAGCCTTTCCCCCACTGTTCCCTTTCTCCCCATGACACAGATCCCAAAAGACATCCTAGAGATATAAAAGTCTTTGTTCCTTTGGAAGCAAAAACTCAACAGGAACAAACTTGTATATGAATCTGTTCTGAGGGGTTGAGACATTTGGGATGAGAGGAGAAGACGTAACATTAAAGCAAGTGAAGTATCTCATCAGATGATGATTTTTAAATGTAGATATTTAACGTAGAAGCACCTGTTGTTCTATACTGAGTGATTAACTAACTAGTAGCTTCACCTTCGTACTTAAATCAACTGATTGGACAGAACAAACTTGTCAGAAATCCCAGATTGTTGTCGTGGCTGCTGAGAAAATCAGTGAAGTTTGTCAAAAGCAGGATGAGGCACAAAATGGAAAATCACCGTCAGATATTATCAAAAGACCTCAGAGGGAAGGAGAGCGGAAGCGGAGAGCAGATATGTAAAAACGGGGAGTGAAACGTGAAAATATGGGACTATGGGGTCACGAGTGGGGTCACTGCTGTATAACCAAAGAACGGTTAGATGTCAGAAGCAGCAGGAAACGGACCAGAACAGTCGTGTTCACAAGTTCACAAGATCACAAGATCAAGCCCACAGAGGATGAAAAACTGAGACTAGTTTCACATGTTAAGTCAAGTCTAATCTGTCTCCTGTGCTTTTCTCACTTAAACTGGCTGCTTTTTGCTTCAGCATATCGTTGCTGAGTAAATGTTGACTGCATGTAATGGAAATAGAATAACAAAATAAAACCTTGCGATCACTGTAAAGTTTTGTCCTCCACCGGGCATGTGGTTACCCAGGAAAAGGAAGGTTAACTTGGTGTTGTTTTTATTTGCGACAGAAGTTATCTGTTGCCAAAAAAATACAGCACAAAAACATCTTTTTTGTGCCAGTATCTTAAAATTTGGGAATTCTTGCAAACTAAGCTGCTTGCTGAGAGAAATCAGCCCAGATATTGGAACTGTATGTGATTGATATTGACATTTTAGGTGTGTTTCCTGAAAGATATTAGTGAGTTTATAGTGATTTTCTGTTTTAAACATTACTGTTGCAGCTCTAGAAACAATATAGTTATATTCAATTCAGTTCTATTCCTGTTCTGAGAGCAATCATTGAGGAAATGAACGGATAAGGAGTATCAATAACAGTATCAATACAATCTCAATGACACCCAATACTCGGAATGACCTTTCCTGTTTGAACAAGAAGAAAGACGATATCATCATATGTGTGTTATTGACAAAATATCAACATTACATGAATCATAATGCCATGATTTTGGAATCACATTCTCAGCTATCACATATGCTGTCATGTGTTTTATCTTTAAACACTTGAATTGATTAGCTGATTTACTCCTTCACTGACGAGCCAGCAAAGGCTGCGTATAGTATGTTAAAAAAAAAAAAACCCTGCTCGCTCTATTTCCGTCTTTAATTAGCGGACCGCCGTCTGGTTCGGTAGCATCACTCCGCAGGGATGAGGCAGGAAGAGCAGCCTTCACAGAGGGGCTGAGAAAAGGCCGGACACGTTCACAAGGGGCAACAAATTCTCGTGTGAATCCTACACTTCCTGCGAGGACGCACGCAAACACACACAGACGCGCACGCAAACACACGTCACGCGTATGATTCCACGTACCCTTCAATGACCCCGTGGACGACCAAACAGTGGAGATATGAGCCAGCTGTTAAATAATGACGGTATTAGGGAGCAGATCCTACGTGTCGATGTGTGAGTGCTGATCATCTCTTTATATGAATGAATACACTTGATACAACAGGTGGTTTTGTAATAAATACAGATATCAGTAGAATAGATGATCTCGACTGTCGGATCAATTTATACATTTAACTTTGTTCGCTAGACTGTGTGTCTCTTTTTCAAATCACATCCAGACAAAGCTTTTTATTGTTGTTTTTCAACGTCGAATGAGTGAAAACTGTTTTTTAAAATGCAACTTTGAACACTTTTTCTCATGTTTTGGGAATAATGCTGCAAAAATAAATGTGTGTTTTCTCTCCAGGCTACTTTTCACCATGTAATCTGTGATATGTTTATAGCCATCACTGTTTTTATTAACTAAAAGTGTTATTGATAATATTCAGCCACTTAATAAATCATTCCATCTCCCCTTGTTTGAATCATCTGCCTCCTCAAGTAGTTGCCTGTTTGTTGCACTACCTAACGTTGCTACCGCTAAGCTAGCCAACGTTAACCTTGCTAATGCTAGATAACGTTAATGTTGCTATACATAGCTGCTGAACCGTTTTTAAAAAAATGTTCCCAAAAACTGGCAACTACCGTACCAAGACTCTTTACGCTGTCGATACCACGCGATTCCAACGGCATTAAATTCTGAAACCGACATGAACTAAACAATAATCTCGGACCCGCCAGCATTTTTAAAATGAATAAATCCCAATCATAATGTCTTAGCGCTCTGGATGTAGATCTAAAATCTGTCTTCATAAAAATGTTATCAATATGACCTTTAACAACTTTTGGATGAAAATCATTCAAATTCTAATATTCTTTGCTTTGTTCCTTCTGTTAATTCCCTCTTCTATATCCATTTATATCAATCTGGCAACCCATCCCTCTGTTCCTAAACTTGTTTATCCCCAAAGGTCTCCTTACACTTAATGACTAAGAGGGGTAAGTGTCAGGCAGCAGGCTGGAGAGCTGAGTTCATCGCTCCTGAATGTGCAGCCTCTAACCATCTCTCTCAGTGTCTCACAAAGAAAAGCTTCCATGTGGGTCAGTCTGACATCAAGACAAACTTTTATACTGAAACATGTTTTACAAACAGGTTCTGCCTCTCAGTCCTGGTCCATAGAGACCAATAAGCTTCCTCTAACATCACTGACTAGTCTTAAATCTTATATCTTTTGAACACTGGTAGTTGTGTCCTAGTTGTCTCCATGAGTTCAAATTCTTTTTCTGTCCTTACCCCCCTTCAACCATTCCCCCAGCATGTGAACTTTGGATCCTGACCTTCACAGCTACATCCTCCGTCTCCGTGGGTCTCATCTGTCGCCTGGTCGGCTGCTCGTAGTTGTCCATCTGGTAGCGCATCGGCTGCTTCCTGTTGATTGCTTTGGTCTTGAGGGGGACATAAACAGAGAGAGATCTGAAGTTAGTATCGACTAATAAACTCAAGACTTTCCTGCATCCGCTTCAGTTCCTTGGGGAGAAGAAGCAGCGCGGGGGGTTCGCTCTGAGGATGTTGCCCCAGAGGGTTCAGCCCCATGGTGAGCTGATCTTCCTCCCCTAGAGGACCATAAATATTAATCAAATTAAAAATCTGTTAATTGTTTTACGACCTGGCCAGTAGTTCGGTTGTTAGGGGGTAACCGACAGCATCACTCGGCAAAAATATAGATTATTAAACACAACTGCGATTCAACCTGCAGTCTGTCCAGCACATGACGTCTTCTACATTTGCTCGTCGGAGCTTCTCGTCTCTAATGACCCCTGGAAATCTCTTCTAGAGGACAGGAAATGGTGCTTTCACATTTTCACTTGACTTGGTGGATGAACAGTTTGCATCAGAGGATACATTGTGTTACCGAAAAAAGTCACTTTACAAGCTGCAGTGTTTGATTAATCTTATTGAAAAGAACAGTTCAATACAACCACAGCAGCGGCCACTTAGCTCCCAGATATGTCTGACCACTTTACCACTTTGAGTTTGTAATGGTTTCATAAAAGTGACATAATGCAGCTGCTGCAGAAGGGCTTCCACACTTAGTAGAGGTGAAATAATCAAAATGACAACCAGAAAGCCTGAAAAACTCAGCTTGAGCTCAATATTACTATCTGAATCTAAGTATCTTGTGCTGCCCAGATTGTAAAAACACTGAAATCAGTCGCTGAGTAACACATTAAAATAAATATTCCATTATAAAAATGGACATGTTGTGTCTACAATCCCATTTAAAAACCATTAAACCTCTAAAGAGCTCTGTGAGTCACTCAGCTCATGAGCGACTGTCCATTTTAGACACAAACAGTGTTAATCCCACCGCAACGTAATAGTCATCATGTGACTCTGTCACCTGAAACCTCAGACAGACACAAGATTAAAGTTTGGGCTGCAGTTCACTGGGTCGTGATGTTCTGTAAGACCCAACATGGCCTCAAAAACACAGCAATTATGACCAGGGAATGCCAAAGCAGCAGTATTTGACAAGCTGGGAATGAGACTCAACAATAATTTCTAACAAATTGGACCTTTAAATACAGATAAGCCACTCTTCTTTCTCTAAATATGCGTCTTTGCACATCGCTGTGTAACTCCTTCAATGCTCTACTTGCTCATCAGTCACATTGTCCCTGCAGGAAACAGGACTGATGTTACACAACGTCCCTCAACACCCTGTTAACGCGACCTGTCTCCAAACTGGAAGGGACACGAGTTACCTGGAGGTAGATGGAAGGAATGTCATCTGGCTCACCTCATTGATCCAAACCCCCTGTCCACGAGGAAGCTCTGGCTGTTAAACTCAGCACATTAAAGACATTTCTTGGCACCTTCGCTGTGCTTTGTTAAGGCCATCTGTTTTAAATACAGGATAAATGTTTGGATTTTTCCTCATTACCCAGAATTTGACGTGACGTCTCTAAAATCGCATGTGAGCTGAGGTGAGTTGACATTTTCCCTGACGACGCTCGAATTTGTCAATTGATTTGGTCCAAGACTCACCATCCCCATGGGTTTTTTTCCAGCTTCGAATGAAACAGACATGTCTCCGTTTCTCCAGCTGTCGTCTCCAATTTCGTCACTCTGAAGAAACTCGCCAAGCTTCTGGACACTGTGAACACACACACACACACACACACACACACACACACACACAAACACACACACACACAGACAGTCCCTGAATAAATGTGATTGTGACGATACCAGTAATCTCTCAGGAGTTTAGAGTTTCTCCTCGCTGCTGTCATGTTTCCTCCGTGTTCCTTTAATTAGATTTTCCAGTCTGTGTCAGTTTGTCTTCCTTGTTTAGTCATCTCCTTAACTCTCTCAGCCTAAACAGCATCACCAGTTGACTTCAATGCTACCAGTTAATCTTTTTGCGATGAGAATGAACACGATCAAGAAACTCACCTGACCAGAGCCTTGACAGCAAATCTGACCACAGTGGAGAGCAGGAAGAGAGGAGTGACCAGGATGTGGAACAACGCCAGAGCTGCGAAGGCCTCATAAGGAGTTGGACCCTTTTCATTGAGGAAGTGATGCATCACAAACGTCTACAAGACATGAATTTATAATTGACCATCTGCTCGCTCATGCTCAGTTACCCTGGTTGATCAGGATGCACTGATACATCAGCCAAAGATTGGAATCCACCAGTATTCACCCTGTGTATCGTGCAAATCAGAAGACTTTCTTTTCTTTATATCTGTGTAAAAAATGCAAAAGCTATAGCAGACGGCACACAGAAAGGTTGATGATAAAACAAAGTGAAATGTTCTTACCGCAAGAACGGCAGCGATGGGAATAGCAGCATTCATGAAAACTGCACACAGAGAGAAAACAGTCGTAATGAGCTAAAAGCAAGTGATGTTGTAGCTTCACAACATACTTCTAGTCAATTTGGACGCTGCGTGACACAAATAATAACAAGCCAAGACACATTAAGATATCACAAACAAATGCAGTCATTCTAAACTCAGGCGATGGACTGATATTTATCATCTTACTGGACATCGATGTGAAGAAAGCAAAGGTTTTGAGGCTCGTGAGCTCTTTGCCTCTCGTCTCCTCCACGCTGTCACAGAAGATATTCTCCCAGGCGTACAACTTCAACAACTTGATGCCCTTCAAGATCTCGGAGGTCTTTTTCAGACGATCTGTAGAGTGCTCCTGAGACAGAAGAGACGACAGGAGATAAAAGATCATGTGTGAAATAACAGATTTATTTCCAAAAATCTGAAGGAGGCTGCTTACTAGTGAGCTTTTCTGCGTGTCTGCCAGTTTTGTAGCTATGAGGTACTGGACTGGAGCCAGCAGAACTATGACAGACGCTCCAACCAAAGCGCTCGGACCCAACAGATAGTACAGCAGGATCACTCCCATCACAATCTGCAAAGGAACAACACGACAGTAAGTAAAAAGTCGTCTTTGAAGCATAACTATATGGAGGCTACGCTCAGCCGACTGTACCTGTACAGGCATGGCCCAAAGGTTGGGACAGAGGAAGAGGAACCACATCAGCTGATTGGTCTCTATGGCCACCAGGTTGTTGATCTGGCCCAGCGTCATCTCGCCCATAGACATGTTGGAGGTGGACAGACGCAGCATTTTGTTGTAAATCATCGCCTAGAAACAGAAACATGTACGATTACATTCGAGGCTGAGCCAACAGAGGTTTTTCATTCAGTCCCGTTGACTGGCTGAATGCGACCTAATGCTGCAGATTACGTTCCAGTTTCTATAAATATATTCAGCAGTAGCATCCTGGGGTTTAGTGGATAGTTTAAGTCCCATGGGATTCATTTGCACTTTCCGCAAACCCTCTTCTCACACAGATCAATAAAGGGTCCCTGAAAACAAATATAAACCCAACATCGCTAAGCTAGCTGCGTCGTCTTTGAAGTGTCGTTTTGTTTCTCTAGGCTGAAGATGTACTTGCTTTTCAACCACAACAGGTTGCGTTGTGAACATAGTTTTATATAGAAGAACTAGATACTAGATGGAAAGATGGTGTCCAGTCAGAATTGCTTGGCTTACAGACACGGCAAAAAGGTTTTCAGGCTTGAGTGTTAACTTCCTGGTTTTACGGCCTCCCGCTTGTGATAAAGAGTTTATGAAGACGTCACAGATTTGTCTCAGTTCATTGGAAGTTTTACAAATATGAAACCTCCAGGGATCACAAATGGTAATATAAAGGGTCATAATCGACCTAGTCTGCAGTTCTTGGTGGGGATAATGCTTTTTGGGCCGCTGGGGAATTTTTTCAGATTGAAATCAAAGCTGAGCGACATCCTCTGGGACCTGCTCTGACCTCGTCACATCCCCATGCTGGTCCTACATCTTGTTTTCTGAGGACGTGCATAATGAATGCTCCAAATGGACAAAAAATGTGCAAGGCAGCCTTCATGCGTACACATACATGTTGTAAAGAATGAGTGTATCTTGGGCCTTAGATGCGCACAAGTAGGCGAGTGTGGAGAGGGAAATAAATCTTGAAGAATCGCTAGTTCTGCTTTTGATTTCGATGCTACAAACTGAAAGCTCATTTCAATCCGTGTTCGCTTTGGATGACACAATTTCTACTACTTATTTAACCCGAGAGAACCCCGTTATCATGTTATCATGTCCTTCATATTCTCAAGAATCAGCTGGATGGTTTGTGAGTTACAGGCTCTGTAAAACCTCTCTGTCCCTGTAAGCTGACTGTTCCCTCAGCATTTAAAATCATCTGTTGTCAACTCAGGTGGATAATGTTTGTATGAGGATGAAATAATATGAACCAATGAGACAGCAGGGAAATGACTCACGCAGACGCTTTTCAAAGCAACACCTCAGCATGGAAACAAAACGTCCAAAGTTGAAATTTCCGTGATGTTTCACTCACCAGCAGGGCTCCCCGCAGGTTGATGCCTGTTTCTATGGTGACGTAGTACGAGGCCTGCAGGAAGGTCCTCTGCAGGACCAGAGCCAGGAAGAGAAGCACAGCCAGGACCGAAGTGTTCTGCAGCAGCTCAGTGGAAGACATGAAGTACACACCGAAATATCGCTCCTAGAAATGAAACACACACACACACTTGAGATACATTCAACTGTGAAATTACATTATTTCTTGAATGGTTGCACACATTAAAACTGAGTTATAATATGACCACTGAAACAAAAACTTGTATCAGAAGCTTCACAACGTTTCATATTAAGGTCTCTTTCTGTAGGAATTGTTTTGGTGACGTTGTCAGGCACAACCTCAGCTGGTCAATGGAAAAAACAAGCTTTGATGAACGTAACTATGACGGTCGGAGGTGTCTCGCAGTATTACTTTGCAGCCACTGCAGAGTGTCGCAGCTGCCAGCTGAGGCGATCTAGTGGACTGATTCCAGAAAGTATGAATCACTTACACGGACATTAAAACATCTGACGACTCATTTTCTTACTGTGTCATGTCACCTTCACTTCTTAGATCTTGGTCGTTTTTTAGAGATCCAGGAATTTGGTCATCTGGCTCTTCTGTTAACAAACGAGCTGAGCTAACATTAGCGTCAGTTTGGCTCACAGCACTTCCTGTTGAGCTGCTTTTTTCAGTGTATTTACTGTTTTTAATTATCAGGGAGGAGGAGACTTCTGGGGTTAAACGCCTAAACAACACTGAAGGAATCGTAACCTGAAAATGAGGGTCAACCCTTCACAAGTTAAGAGGAGCTTTACAACCAGCTCAAGCTTTTGTGGCAGGTGAATCCAAACTTTTGAACCGTAGTGGACTCAAACACTCTCTGTAGTACCAAAAAAGCTTGGTCTGATGCTCCGCAGACCTTCCCTCTGTATTAAACCGGCACAGAGTGTGAGGTGAGTGGGAAATTTTCCATGTCACTTAGAAATGCGGCTCTGCGCTCTATCTCTGCTGCCCATTATACCCACTTTAACAGGCAGGCACGGACCCGACCACAGCTCACATTAGACGTCAACTATAACAACGTGCAGCCAAATGGACTGAATGAAAATATACTGTCATTACAGAAGCATCTGTTCTGCCTCTCCTCACAGCTCGGGCCGTATTATGACCTTTGGAAGAAGCTGGCACGGATTTAAGAGGAGTCGATGTCTGTGATCGGCTCTGCCAGCTTTTTTTCACCCTCACCGAATGAAATGTCTGCTTTGTCTCTCGTCTGCTAGATGTTATTGTTTTGTATTATTACAGCGTGATACAGCTGATGAACGCTGGGGCAGACGCTGATGTAGCTGGAAGAGACGTAAGAGTCGATGTTTGGTTGTAGATATCTGACGCAGTGCCAGAATGATTAGACACTTATCGGATTAGTTCATCAACAACATATTTAATCATTAAGTTATCAAATACTGCTTTGTCCAGCTTCGAAGACGAGAGGATTTGCTGCTTTTTTCTTTTGTGTTACATGGTTGTGAAGGGAATATCTTTTGTTTTTTTGCTCTTTTGCTCCTTAATTTGTTGTTTGTTTCCGTTTTGAGATCAACCCTGACAGAACAGGAGCTGTTAGAGTTCAACAGATTTTTACCAGTAAAAAAAAAATTACATTTTCTGATAAATGATTTTGACCCATTTGATCATTTTCTATAGTTACTGTCTACAACACTCTGCATGTGAGGTTCAGTTTGAGTTTTAGATCTTGACGTCATGAGGAAATCTTTGAAAAGTGACGACATGGCTGAGATCAGATTTAGGGTTACAGTTGGGTGAAGGTTGGGGTTGGATACGTCG
>OMLP01045065.1:0-22253 GCA_900302685.1 Spondyliosoma cantharus | reverse complement strand
AGCTTCGAAGACGAGAGGATTTGCTGCTTTTTTCTTTTGTGTTACATGGTTGTGAAGGGAATATCTTTTGTTTTTTTGCTCTTTTGCTCCTTAATTTGTTGTTTGTTTCCGATTTGAGATCAACACTGACAGAACAGGAGCTCTAGTTACTGTCTACAACACTCTGCATGTGAGGTTCAGTTTGAGTTTTAGATCTTGACGTCATGAGGAAATCTTTGAAAAGTGACGACATGGCTGAGATCAGATTTAGGGTTACAGTTGGGTGAAGGTTGGGGTTGGATACGTCGTTGTCATGGTAAAAGTTAGCTTTAGGGAACGGATTAGATCGTCAAGGGTCCTCACATGTATAAAGCTACAAAAGTGTGTGTGTGTGGTGTCATTTCAGCACCAGCACATTATGACATTACAGACATTATGATCACATCAGATGCAGCGTCGTTCACACACTCAGACGTGCGGTGGTGACATGATGGCTGAACCAACGCCTCGGTGACATCACTCTGGGAGCGGGTCGACCACCCAACATCACTAACGGACGGTGACACAATGTGTGTGGATGACACAAGATGTTGGACTAATTTGCACTTAAGCTTTAATAAAATGATCCTGTGTAAACACATGAGCCAGCCCTCAGTCCTGTTGATGGCTTCAGTAACATCGGCCGGTTCAGCTGATCTTTTTCTCCAAAGGGAAATGAATGACGTTTAATTTCTTCGTATTGTCGCCTCAGTCAGTCTGCGTTCATTACAAGCTGTTCAAACGTGACTCTGTACCAGGTAACGAGTCTGTCGGAGTGAGAAGAAATCCTCCAGAGGTGAGCAACCCCGCAGTTATTACTCGATTTACAATTACTACATAAACTGAAGCCGTATGTGGCAGCGACATACGATGCACTTGAGGTATGTCACAACCTACTTCCAGAATCTGATCCATCTTCACTGTGTGTTGTTTTTGGCCCTTGAGCTAATCTTCTATCTCTCTGAGAGGCCTCAAAACTTTTCCACTGCAGCAAGTTTTGTATTCTGCTCCAGGTATTCGCAGGAGATGGGAATCAAACCTGACCCTGACACCTCTGACAGTTCACAAATGAACTCACTGCACCATCAGGTACCCTTCACCCTGCGAGCTGCTCTATGGAAACTTTTGATTTTTCACTCTAGGTAGCAGATTTAAAAATAACTCTTAGTTTAAGAGATGGACCAGGGATCATGCCTAAAACATCTGAGGAGTCTGGCTGAAAGGCAAACTTCTCCGAGTGACAGTGACGCTGTTATGTCATCCGTCACACCTCTTTCGATATTGAAGGGTCATAATAAAGGGTCTTCGTTGTGACAGGATTGTGTGACTTCCATGTGAAAAGGGCTACAGTCTAATAAATACACCTACTTTGGACTTGTCTGTCGTCTGAACAGAATTTTGAGGATCCAGGTACTTGACGATGCCAGAGATGCAGAGCGGCCCAGCAAAGCCCAGCAGGTCAGCCAGGTAGCGGAAGGTGCTGCTCAGCAGGATGGGACGACCGAATGCTCGATACATGGAGCGCCAGATTGAAGGGGAACGATCCGGATCCTCGGCTGTCTGTGTGGAGCCGACGGGGTTAGAAATTACACAATCTCCAATCAGGAAAACTCAGGTTAACAGTAAAGCATCGGTTTCCTCCATCTGCTCACCCTTTGATCCTCATAGGCGTCCTTGAGCTTCAGGTAGTTGGTGAGGGCTCTCATGGCGATGGGCAGCTTGCCGATCTTCTTTAGCTCTATGGGCCTCTTATGGGCTCCCATGATGAGAGGGTTCATCCACCAATATGTTGCCTAAAATGTGCCAAGAATTTATGCCTTTTACGGTACATTTTTACTTACTATTTCAGACATTCCAGTTGGTATCAATCACTGTTTTAAAAATGTAAAACATGGCAGTGTGTTTGTGTCTACCTTGGACAGTAGGTTGACAAATGGCTGCAGAAATCGAACCCCCAAATCCTGTAAATCCTCAGGCGGTTTCACCTTTTGGGGGTTGGCGAAGAAGACATATTTCTACAGGGAAGAGAGAAGAACAAAAATTAATTGAAGCAAAGGACCAAATATTTGGGGAAAATAGTTAATTGTAGGACGAAACAGTGACGACCCACCCTGACTCTTATGACGTTGATCTCCACCGCCATCAGCAGCCCGTACAGCATCACTAACAGAGCCGTGATGCAGAACCTCAGGTGCTGCGGCCCGACAGAGTACGCTGCAAACTTCCACAGCTTTATAGACTTCGTGACGAACGCCAGCACCCAGTAGATGAACAGGACTGTGTGGATAACAGACGAGGCACGTTACAGTGTTGTGTTGGTGTTGAACAGAAAGCATCTGTAAAGGGACCTCGTTTGCATGTTATAATGCATATTACATTAGCCTCGGCAGCTCTTAGTGGTGCTGGATTTCTTCCACTTCATCGATGCAAAAACATCGGCCCTTAAAGAAATATGTAGATGTATGAAATGTGAATATTCAACCCCTCAGAAGGACTGCAAATCCCTGTAGCCACTTTCACTTCCTGCTTGGTGTCATTGTTTCAACTTAAAAGAGGATATTAATCATAAAAAGTCTGTTTTTAAAAGGATAGTATAAAGCCTTTAATGTAAGCAAAGATAAGGATTAACCAGCTTGATGCTCCCAGTAGCCCCTTTTAGATAGAAAAGGCAGCAACAACTCACTGGAGTTTAGAACGGGGTTCTTAGCGGGGGGCTTTTAATTTGAAAGTAGCGACCGTTAGTAGCTACACAACAAGCGGACACAACCAAACAGCTACAGAGACCGAAGAGACAATAGCATCTCCTGGATCTCAGCGGCTTTCCAGTTGCTCACGTTGACGTCCGCGGATGAAGTGATGGACTGACTGCTGTGATCAGCTGTTTCCTGGTTTTACCTCACCTCCACCCATCTCAGGCAGAGGCCGGCACATTTATGCCTCTTGTTTACATAGCAATGGAGGCGGAAATAAGTGTACCCTCAGAGGCAGCGAATACGCCACCTTCTGTGTAACAATGCCGACCGTTTGCCCAGTGTGAAAACAATAAAAGTTAGGGACTATTGTAACATTATGGATCGATGCACTGTTTTACCCATTTATGTTTTTATTGTTATTTAGCAAAATATGTAAAGGAATATTGACTGTTTTTTGTCATTCAATTTAGTGGGAAGTTTGGCCATTTGAAAGCATATTAATTGTTATGCATGTTGTTGCCCATTCATTTTCATTTTAAACTATTTTGTTTGTGATCCTTTCATAGCAAAAAAATGTGAGGTTCATCTATAGCCCACCTAATATATCGGTTGTATATGACCTATAACATATATATCGATATTTGTGTTGTGCGACATGTGCCAATATGAAACCTTTTTATTTAGATTACAATGCAGTGCAGGAAGCCTGGCTAATTTATTATTAACTTCCTAGTATAGTGTAATGCCCATTGCACTGGTGTCATTTGAGACGGTTACGTTTACTGTTGAACTGTAAAATAATCTGCCTCCATTACATATCATGTGTTTGATCCACATTTGAGGGATCACTGCAAAAAATATGTGTATATCAGCTGATATATCAAGTGTTGGAATTTTTTACTCATTAATGTCAGTAAGCATCAGCCGATAAAATAAGTATCAGTCCAGCTCTCCTAGCACCACACTATTTCTGTGAGCTGTGAGCAGGTAACTACAGAGTGGCGTTCCCTTTTTAAATTTAATTTGTTATTGTTTTTAAGAGTTTCAAACTGCTAAAACACTTGGGAACCACCGTTTCACCTCATTTACTACAATTCTTCTGTTTTTCTTCATGCTAGGCAGCCATTAGTTTCCATTAGAAAACAATGGCTGTCTGGAACCATTAACAGATTCATGTATGTCCAAAACCTTTAATGGTGTGGGTTGCAATGAACTACTGCAGTTGCAGCACAAGTAGGGTTACAGCTGTATACACTACTTGTTTTAAGGTTTACCATGTTATGAAACTAATTATCACACTATGTACGTTTGCTTGTCTAAGGTCTTGGATTCTAAAAGTACATATATTTCTGTTCATTTCTAGTTTCATGTCTGTCAGAACATAGAATGTTGTGAAATTATATTATGTAAAATCATCTCAATAAAGTGAAAATTTCATAACAGTGCAACACTATAGTCTTAAACCACGGCAAGAATTTACACATCTGAACCTAAACATTTAAACACATGTTATAATAATGAAATGTATGAAGAAGATCGATGCGTTGTCTGTGTGCAGTATATTTGTCAAATGAAGGGCATTTAGGGAAGAACTGACTGAGTGTAACCAGGTTTTTGGCCGTTTATTACAGATGAAAAGAATGGAGGTCAGATACATGTACAATGTAAATACTCAAAGGGTGGGAATTATTTTTCAGCCAAATGCATGAATTGTGCCAGCTTGTTTGAAATACTGACACCACGTCGTACTGTCCACTGCTAAGCTTTTTTCTAAAAGATCCCTTAACCTCTCCCTAAAAGGTTCATTTTTGTCTGATTTTAAATGTAGCAGTATTGATTACAGAAAGGAAAAATAATCAGCATCACTTGGAATCACTGGGAATTAGGATCTGATGACAGTACTTATTAGCTTTTAAAGATTTTTTTTAAAGGCTCCCAGTAGCCTTTTCTAAAAACATTTAATTTGCATGTTTTGTTTCCAGACTGGGAATGTACATTGTTTTACATATCAGCTTAGTTGAAGTGTGAGAAACAGGCCTTAAAAAATGTCCAATAACAAGAAATAAAAACAAATAAAAAGATAACGGGAACAGAAGATACATTTAGGTCGGAAAGCATTCTTACTGTTGCTCTTTTTGAGTAGTAACTTGAAAAAGTAATATAATGTAACTGTATGGCCACAGTGGGAGACTTGGTTTCAAAGCTAGCTTTTAACTGTGACAGAAAAAATACAAAATACAAGCAGGATACACCATCATGTCAAATTTTACCCTCATCAACAGTAACTGCTCTGTCAGTCTGGTGAAAGGACTTTCGGATCCAATTGTGAGTGAATGCTACCTGCTAGTGGACAATGAACAACATTGCATGAACGGCTTGCTGAACAATACTGTGCTGCTCTCTCACAATGAGTTTGATGGAAAAGAGATTCAGCCATTGCATGGATTTGATATGCATAACAGAGAGAAGTGTTTTATTGCCTTTTAAAATGTTGACTTAGTTGTATTTTGTACGAGTTATATCAAAAATGGAAAAACCACATAACCGCTAAGCCATCACTTATCACATGTTTTATTGTCTTGGCATTTAGAAGTTAGAACAACAGAGGCACAAACATACAGTATAGTACCGGACAAAGTACCTTTTTCATGGATGTTGTCCTCGTCACAGTCATCGCTTTTAAAGGCTGGTGAAATCCACTTTCCCATGTTTTTATCTGCAGGACAGGCAGATGGAACCTTTCTTCCAGCGGTGTTGGCATTTACAGTGCATCTGTTAAAATGACAAACATTTGGTCTGCTGTTTCGGCTATAGTCATAGAATTCAAATTTATTATGAGCTTACATATAGTATTTAAGAGCGTTCAGTGCAACACAGACATCACAAGAGTTCACCTAGAAACTCTCTCTCTGTGTGTGTGTGTGTGTGTGTGTGTGTGTGCGTGTGCGCGTGTGTGCGTGTGCGTGTTAGTTACAGACATGGGATAAGCCTGTCCTGGGAGTGATTGTCAGAGGGAATGCTCTTGGTCCCTCATATGAACAGACAAGATTGTCCACAGGATGCACAGGTGTGTGTGTGTGTGTGTGTGTGTGTGTGTGTGTGTGTGTGTGTCAGTCAGTCATACCTCCACACACATGCATGCACTGGATGTTGACTCTCCACTCTTTGTCCAGTGTATCCACTGTGGATCTTATTATTGCAGCCTGAATGGCAGCCTTTCGACCTCATCAGATCTTCCTCTCTTCCTTTCCCTCTCCCCCTCTATCCTGGAGCCTCTTCTCATCCTCTTTTATTCCTCTTCCCCTCTTTTCTTCTTTCTCCTCCTTTATTTTCGTGCAGCTTTGTTCAGCCCATGCTCCCCTCATTTCCTCATTTCCTTCTTGGGTTATAATCACCCTCTGCTTGCTGGCGTTCTCCTTATAAACGGTGTTTACCACTGGCCACACACTGGACAGTATCATGTGACTGTGTATTCCCAACTGACGGCAATCAATGCTTGGTTTCTGTGATTATTTCATGGTCTGCATATTATAAAGCAGCCCAGTGAAATAATAGGAGAAAGTGAACACAAAGTGAAAATGGCATTTAAGAGTATATGTCCTATTTGATTTGATTTGTTTCCTTTCGATAAAAACGTTGGGGATGTAAAGGGAGGGATGACAGATACATGTGAACCTACTGGATCACACTTAGGCAAGGCAAGGCAAGGCAAGGCAAGGCAAGGCAAGGCAAGGCAAGGCAAGTTTATTTGTATAGCACAATTCAGACTCAGGGCAACTCAAAGTGCTTTACAGGAGCATACAAATTACATTAAAAGACATTAAAAAAATCATTTAAAAGACATTAAAAATTGCATTAAAAAGACATTAAGAAGCAAACATTAAAACAAGTAGGCTAAAATAGAAAAGATTTAAAAGAGACAAGACTGTTGAATAAAAGTCACAATGCAGTTCAAAGACTTTAAATTGCTTCAGTTAAAAGCAGTGGCAAACAGAAATGTCTTCAGCCTTGATTTAAAAGAGGTGAGAGTCATAAAGGAGAGTAAATAGAAGTGTAGAAAGTTGTAAGCTCCAAGATGGTAAGCACTACACTGTATGAACTTTCACAAATACTATGGAACGATTTGTGAATATAAACATGTATTGTATGTAGCATTAGGTTAGTGTTTGAGCTTTTTGGCCATTGTAGTAATTTCCACACAGACACCAATACACAGCAGAATATTATTTCTATTGTTCATTATTTGTTCAAAACCCATTTGTTTTTAAGGCTTGAGTTGTTTAATCAATTTAATATCAAGAAATAGTGAAAATGCTATCGGTTTGTCAGGGACGCAAATGCAGCAAATCATCTTATTGAGAAGCTGGAACCAGCATTTTGTATAAACCTTCTCTTGAAAAATAACTGAAAGGAACATATCACCCAAAATTGAAATTCAGTCATCTACTCATTCCCATGCTGATGGAAAGTCATGTGAAGTCCACAAAACATTTCTGGAGCTTCACAGCAAAACAGCGTTGCAGAATTCTCTGAACAACTGAAGTGACTGGTAATACATAAAAAAATCAAACAAAAGTAAAAGGTAGAATGGCTCCAAACAGCTTGTAAACCGTAATGCAGGTCTCTGGAAGCCTCAAGATCCCAAATTGATTTGAAAAAGCGCTAAAATGGGTTATTTACACCCTGGATACACAATTGAACTCATGCACAATCTTTAGACTGAGATAATGGCTGAATTTCATTTTTCTGGTGAACTGTTCCTTTAATGACAAATGTGATAATTGATTAATTGTTAATACAAATTATGGATAGATTAACTAATACATTTTTTCAGCACTACTAATCACAAAACAAGACCAACATTTCTGGCATATTTGAAGTTATCATGTAAAATGAAAAAAGGTGAAAAAAGCACAATTGACAATTAAAGTAAAAACGGCTTTCATCTCACTTTATGTATTGCACACATTTACGGTCATGATCAAAAGCTTACATACTTTTGAAAAGAAAATGTATATCATGGCAATTTTCAGTTCCAATAAGTTCTGCAGATCTCATGTTTCTGTGATGGACTGAAGGGAAAACATACTACTTTGTCACAAAAAAAAAATTCATGAAGTCCCTTCACCATTTTCACCTCAATCAGGTGCTTTTGATATCAACCCACAAGCTTCTGATCATCCTCTGGCTGAATGTTTAATCACTCCTCTTGACAGAATCGGTGAAGTTCAACTAAATGTGTTGTCTTCCTGGCACAGACTTGTTTATTCAGCACAGTCCACATTTTCAGATGGGGTTCAAGTCAGGACTCTGGGAAGGCCATTCAGAAACCTCAATTCTAGCCAGATTTATCCATTCCTTTAACACTTTTGATGTGTGTTTGAGATCATTGTCCTGTTGGAACACCCAACTGCACCCAAGACCCAACCTTCTGCTGATGATTTTAGGTTTTCCTGAAGAATTTGGAGATAATCTTCCTTCTTCATTATTCCATTTACTCTCTGTAGAGCAGCAGATCCACTGATAGCAAAACAGCCCCACAGCATAATACTACCAACACCATGCTTGACAGTAGGTATGGGGTTCACCTTCTCACCTCGAATCATATTGCTGCTCATTATGGCCAAACAACTACAGTTTTGTTTCTTCTGACCACAGAGTTTTCCTCAAGAAGATTTTTTCTTTGTCCATGCGATCAGCAGCAAACTTCCGTCGAGCTTTAAGTTGCCATGTCTGGAGTAAGGGTTTCTTTTTTTGCACAGCAGCCTCTCAGTTCATGTTGGTGTAAAAAACACTGTGGACTCTGACACCTGTCTTCCAGCTTCTAATTCATTGCAGACTTGCTTTTTGGTGGTTTTTGGTTGACTCTTGACCATCCTGACCAGTTTTCTCTCAGCAGGAGGTGATAGTTTGTGTTTTCTTCCTGATTGTTGCAGTGACACAACTGTACCATGCACTTTAGACTTACAGACAGTAGTTTGTACAGTTGATCTTGGGACCTGTAACTGACTTGAAATGGCTCCAAGTGACGTTCCTGACTTGATTAAATCAATAATGAGCTCTTTCAGATCAATGCTGAGCTCTTTAGACTTTCTTATTGTAGTGTTTGTGGCTGAGTCTGATTGCTGTATCAAACAAGTCCAGAAAAGTCACCAGGTGTTATCAATCAGAATCACTCAGAACAAGTTAAGAGGGCATGCTACAAAGGACATTTGATTCATACAACTTTCTATAATCACCTAAATTGATTTTTGAAGTTACTGTATGTATATTTTTGATCCAGCAGATTTGGTCACACACTTTTGATAGTATAGTATATAGTATAGATAGTAGTAATTCATAATTTCATGAATGTTTTTTGTGTGTGTTTGACTCATTTCATCACAGAAAATTGAGGGATGTTGAAATCATTGGAACTAAAGACTGCCCCTTTACAAGTGTATGTAAACTTTTGACCACGACTGTATATGAGGAAACACCCTCTGTTTTCAGCAGTGATGAGTCTGTCCGATGAAAGGCTTGTGCTCATTCCTCATCTCCCTCTTTCTTTGCGTGTGTTTGTTTGCAGACCTCTCAGCTGACTCTGGTGTGTGGAGATCCAGACTGTTGGATCAGTCTCCTCCCTCTGACCGCTGACACCTCAGCAGCAAACTGTATCATCTACAGCCAAGGTAACAATCAAGTGCACATCAAGCATCTGTCCACTGCCCAGTACTACCCCAGTCTGACAGTGATTTTAAACAGCTCCAACAAACATGTTAAAACATTACCTTTGTAAAAGTGGAAGTCACCCACATCAATAGTTCTTGAGTACAAGTCTTAAAGTATCTTGAGTGTCTTGATTTGACACTTGTAAAATCAACTTTCATACAAAGTGGACCTTTAAATGTACTTCATAATCAAAAAAGTTGGACAATTATGCATATATTCACATGTATGTACTATATACTATGGGTTGACTGATTATTAGCTAAAGTTAAATTAGTTAAAGGGATAGTTCTGTTTTTTTGAAGTGGGGTCATATAAAGTACATATCTATAGTCGGTCTGTTCTCTACCGTAATTGCCGATCAGCGCAGCCTCAGTTTGGAGAAGCAGAGAGCCGCTCCAGCCCAGATGCTCAGCTTTGTACTGCAGTGAACGGAGTCCGGATGAAAAACAAATTTTAACCACCTAAAACAAGGCCCAGCTAAAAAAAAATCTATATCAGTTCAAGTGTATGTTGTATAGAGAAAATTCACACCGCTTTACATCGCCATCACCGCGATGTAAAGCGCCCTTTCTTTTGGCACTACATTTTCTCAACCGTAGAACCTTCTACGGTCTGTGTCTGTGTCTGAAATTGTTAAGTTTCGTTTTGATCGAAAGTAAACAGAGTTGCATGCATAAACCTCTCGTCCAGCACCTGGGCCTCGCACTGTATTTCGCCGCTCGCAGATCACCTGTTGCGCTAATGCGTAGGGATACGGAGGTTCTACGGTTGAGAAAATGTAGTGCCAAAAGGAGGGGCAGTCTGACGGCGATGTAAAGCGGTGTGAATTTTCTCTATACAACGTACACTTGAACTGATATAGATTTTTTTTAGTTAATTATTTGTTAAATGTTTATATAGTAGCAAACCACAAGTGTAATTATTCACTAATGATGGCTTCATTCCATTCAGGTGTCTCGGTTGCAGACTTGCTTGGGGGCTTAAATACATTTGAACTACCATCCATAGTTAGTTCCACCTTTGCGTTACCTTTGCTATGACACGTCGACAATCTTTCAGCAGCCACAGCCCCAAAAACATTTACATTTAGTATATTAACGTATATAAAGAAGAAAAGCCAGTTGTTATCATAGCTTACCAAGCTTGGGATGGAAATGTATTTTTTCCTGTGCAGAAGAAAGGTTCTGTTATAATGATGGTTAATGAGAGACTGCATCTTTTCAGGTGATGAGTTGTTCTGTAAGGCGACCAGAGAGCTTGCGGCTGGTGAAGGGCTCTTGGCTTCACTGGCGCCACCTCGGGACGACTCCTCTTCCCCGCTGGCTCAGCCTTCTCCCCCACTGAGCCTTGTCACACAGAAACAAACAGTGGTGAAGGAGGAGCCACTTTACCCAACGGTGCTGCGTTCAGACATTCAGCTCCTCCCACAGCAAGCTGGCATGGCCGCCATCTTGGCTACTGCAGTTGTCAATAGTGAGTACTGAATTTGAGGCATGAAAAGATTTGTTTAATTTGTTGGAAATATAGCTGCTTCTTTGCTTAAACAATTAAGTACATACTTTATGAATTGAAATAGCTAATAAAAAGCTTCTAATATGCTGAGTAGCTTAGTACATTGGAATGGGATAGATTGGAATTCATATGTATAATAACCTTTGATACCATATACATATATAGGTGGTTTCACAGTGGATTTAGAAACAGAAACACTATAATAGAAATGCACACAAGAAGATAACTCCTTATAAATATGTATTATTCAGTTAAAAAAAACTACTATATGACATTCAATACACAACTTCTTATATTTTATGCGTTTTTTTTGTCTTTTTTTTGCCAATATGATCCACTGCAATTTACCAATAGTCTTAAAGTTGCAATATTCTCTTTTGCCACAAGATGACACTGCAGCTTTTTAATAGCCAGCATCATTGCTCAACTGCAGAGAGCTCCCCTCCTGTCACTGCAAAGCCAAAAGTTCCCTATTGGCTATGTGTTGATGTCTGTGGCTGACGCCTACACACAAACATATTTGCTGTGACTTTTGACCATCATCCATAATTATAACATGAGTTTTGTTGTCTTGGATACTCATAGCAAAGGAATTTGTGTGTGTGTGTGTGTTGTGGGGTTGAGCACTCACTGAATCTATTACGGCTATAGACTGACTTCAGAATAATGGTTTCTGTAATATTAGTGATTTATTATTAATAAGGTTACACCCATATGTAGCACTTGAGTTACTATCTGGTCTTTATTGATTAGTTGTGCTTGTCTTTGTGGTGATACTGTTTAGTTAACTTTCTCTAAATTTATGTTGTGGCTCTCAGAGGACATCTTCCCATGCAAGGACTGTGGGATTTGGTATCGCAGTGAGAGGAACTTGCAGGCACACCTTATGTACTACTGTGCCAGCCGTCAGAAGCAGCCAGCAGCAGCCTCGTCCCCGCCACAAGACAAACCCAAGGAGTCCTACCCCAATGAACGCATCTGCCCCTTTCCACAATGCAACAAGAGCTGCCCCAGTGCCAGCTCATTGGAGATCCACATGCGTACACACAGCGGTGAGAGCAAAATCTATTGCAAATGGAGAAATGGTCAAACACACTGAGGCATAACTTAAAGAAACATGAACAGTGTGCCGTCAACCCTTTCATTAGGTTGTTTGGGAGAAGTTCACTATTTGTCCTTCCAACTTATTGTCCCTCTCTGTCCCTTCACAGGTGAGCGTCCATTTGTCTGTCTCATCTGTCTGTCAGCCTTCACCACTAAAGCAAACTGTGAGCGCCATCTTAAGGTACACACAGACACATTGAACGGGGTGTGTCATGGCTGTGGCTTCGTCTCCACCACTAGGGACATTCTCTACAGCCATCTGGTCACCAGCCACATGGTTTGCCAGCCTGGATCTCACAGTGAGGTCTACTCCCCTGGGCCAGGCCTTCCCAAGCTGCCCCTTTCCACTGGTAAGTCGAACCAACATTGTGACCTCTGATTTTCAACATTGGAGTATGTTTTTATTACTTTGATGAGACTGTACAGAATATGTTGTAGGACACATTCTTCTGAACCTTGCGATTCTACATTCATTGAAATGTAAGCTACTGTTATAGTTCACTAATATTGACTCTCTTGATCAGGTCTCAGTCCAGGAGACTCTGGTGTGGTGCTGAAGTGTCAAGTGTGCGGCCACAACTCTGACTCGCCGGCCCAGCTTCAGCAGCATGTACGAACCCACCTAGAGGTTAGGGTCCCGGCAGAAAGGAGCCCCACCCCGCGCCAAAGTACCCCACTATCAGTTGACCACCCCCAGATCCAGCTCTCTTCCCAGAGGGAGCCCCTAGCTTGTGTCCCGAAGCCAGACTCATCCAGCCCGGGCACAAACGGCGGCTCAGCCACTCCTCGAGACTTTAGTCCAACTGATGCCCCAACCACTGATCTAAAGATCAAAGAGGAGCCTCATTCAGATACTGAGACAGAAGAACATAAATTGAAGATTAAGGAGAATGGTGAGGAGGAGGACATTGGTGGAGAGGAGGGGGACCGAGAAGCAGGAAGGAAGACAAAAGACGTCCAAACCGCCACCTCCTCAGGTCAGACGTCGAACTCTCCGAAAAGTCCAGCCACCACAACTGTGAAGGCAGAACCAACTAGTCCCACCCCTGGCTCTAGCCCTGCCCATGTAGGAGGCACAGGGTCAGTTCTTCCAGAAGGAGCAATGTTCTTGTCTCAGTACATGTTTAACCCTGAGGCAGCCATTTTGCCTCAGGCCTCGGAGATACTGGCGAAAATGTCAGAGATGGTTCACAGCCGTCTGAAACAGGGTCAGACAGTTCCTCCGAACAACCCAGCCTTCTTCCCCTCTGGACCGACTGTACCAACAGCCACAGCCACTCCGCCCCACAAAGGAGCCACCTGCTATGAGTGTGATATCACATTCAACAACATTAACAATTTTTATGCACATAAAAGGCTGTACTGCTCCAGCAGACACCATGGAGAAGGTGCAACCTCAGCTTCAGGCCTTGGATCAACAAGGGATGCAGCCCCAGCCACGGTGCCTTCCAGCGGGGCACAGGGCTCGACTACATCTCCTCAGGGTGGAGCAGCAAGTAGAGCAGCCTCTGCCTCACCCACTGATTCTGACCCTCCTACAGGGAGTGGAGCATCAGAATCTAGGAGGGTGGTCGAAGTGAAGACAGAAACCCCTGTGGTGAGAGAGGGAATATCATCTTCTTCAGAAGGGGAAGGTGGCGGTGGAAGTGTTGGAGGAGGAGGTGGAGAAGGAAGAGCAAGTGAAGGCAGCCAGAGTCCTGCTAGTGGTTCTGTAGAGGACCTAGAAGATGATCCAAATAGAACCTTCTGCGAGGCCTGCAACATCCGTTTCAGCCGCCATGATAACTATACTGTTCACAAACGCTTTTACTGTGCATCCCGCCATGACCCATCTAACCAGCGATCCTCACACATGACCAAGGCATCCACCTCAGCAGCTTTTCTTCCGCAGCCCATTCGCACACGCAAGAGGAAGAAGATGTATGAGATTCACATGGCCAGAACTGAAGCCCTAGCCAATGCGGCAGCCGCGGCTGCAGCTGCAGTTGCTGTCACTGCTGCTGCCTCTGCCCCATCCCCCTCCATTCTGGGCTTGGCAGTAAAGCAAGAAGTTTCTCCCACCGGAGCAGGCGACTCCAGCCCCGAAGGAGATGGCCCAATTGACCTGAGCAAGAGGCCTCGTCTCAGAGAGATTCCACAGCAGAGCGGTAGCAGTATTCTACCTGCCCTGCCTCTTAGTGATTACCACAAGTGCACTGCCTGCAGTATCAGCTTCAACAGCATTGAGAATTATCTTGCTCACAAAACATACTATTGCCCTGCCACCACCCTTCAGCCCCACACCTTGGAACAGCTTCATAGGCTCAAGAGATCAGCCTCTACCTCTCCCAAAAGCAGACCTCAGCAGGAACGCTCAGATCTTCTGCACCCGATGGAGGCTAAAGCTCTCCCTGCTGAATGGGTTGTCCAGGCTCAAGGGACATCATCCAGTCCTCACCCCTCTTTCATACCTGCCTCCAATAACACATCTCCACCCCATACAACCACCACACTTGCAGCCACCCCAGGAGCTGGAGCCAAAGGTGTAGGCGCTAGTTCCCCTCAGGTGATCTGCCCCTACTGCCCTAACAGGCTTCAAGCCTGTGACCTGATGGAACACTTCAAGACTACCCACGGCCTGGTTGTTACCATTCAGCCACCACAGGAGGCCCTGCCCCGGTCTGGCAGTACAGTCAGCCGCAGCCCCAGCCTTAGTCCTAGGGATGGAGCTACTGCAACCTCCACCCCAACCTGCGTGCCCAGACCGGTCTCCCGAGTGCACAGAGATAGCATCAACGGACAGGCAAGGAGTGGTACAACTTCTCCTGTGTCCCCACTGGTAAACGGCAGCCCTTCAGCTGGGGATGGATCACCCTCGACAGGCTCACCTTCAGCTGGCTCACCTCTGCCCATGTCTCCCACAAGAGCTCCCTCTCTGACTCTGTCACCTGTGCCTGAGATCCTGCAGGAGGCAGTAGAGTCATCCCACCTTTCAAACAAGGCCACCCCAACCATGGCCTCCCATCCTGTGCCCACACCCCAACCTTCCTCTATCCCCGGTCTTAAAACCACAATGATCTCCCCTGTCCAGAACGGCAACTCTCGCTTCTGTCGGCTGTGCAACATCAAGTTCAGCAGCCTCTCCACATTCATAGCTCATAAGAAATACTACTGCTCTTCCCACAGTGCTGAACACGTCAAATGAGCCAAGTAGTTCCCTCTTCCTCATTCCTTCATTTCCTTTATCTCTCTCAGTGGAGGCTTTCCTTCCCTAAGTTCTCAAAAGCTCAGATGTCCCTGTCCTATGTGGGTGCCAAAATGGCACTTAGCTGGCATGACCATGAATGACAATGAATGACTGTTACACACCTGCCGGGGCCTGATGCCCAACTGCTCCAGAGCAGAGTTTGCAGGTGGTGTTACTTACATATATTAACTGATATTTCTCCTCCTATTGGTCAAGGTTTGTAGTATACTAAGAGCTGAGACTGATGGTACCTGCACACACCAGTGTGCCCTCGTCCTCTAGATCACTTTCTGTCTTAGTACCTCAGTCCCCAATTAAACATCTACCACTCCCAGGCCTCAGTCTTTTTGCATTATGGGAAGTTAAAATCTATGTCAGCAACCTCTGTTCTGTCTCTGTTGAACTTAGTTCAAAATGGCAGTAATTAGATTCTGATTGATGGAGCCACTTCTGGCTGATGATGATTCAGTAATGATGAAGCTGATTAAGATCGATCTTCAGTCTTTTCCTGAGCTCTTCACGTTCCAGACCTAAATGGAGGAATCATTTATGTTGTGTGGAAAAGACTTGATTGTTGTTAATGTTTTTATTATCTGTGCATAGTATATGATGTCTGAAAAAAAGAATTCTATAATGCTTTTAGTTTCAACACTGGCTCTTTTTGCTTACTAGAGAAGTGAAGGTGTTTTTAACTAAAAAAGAAATATGCGGTATCACAATGTTACTAATTACTGAAGGATAATATTTCACAATGGACCGTTTTTCTTTTCTTACATACACACGATTTTTTATTTTCTCTTTAAAATACAAGGGAGAAAAATGTGAAATATTTATCTTCTATCTTTTAGTCCTCACTGATTTCATGTCAACAGAAGACTACCTAGTGATGTTTGGTGTCAGAGAGTATTTGTATTTTTTATTTGTATATTTTTCATACTGTTGGAAGGAACTATTTGCATCTGGGTGTGTTGAAGTGTATTTTCTAAGTGTAGATATGTAATATCTTCTCACAGTAATCACTGGGATCACACTGAACTTTGTTATCATGTTAGCATTTGGTGTTCTGTTTATGTAGTCTTTAATTGATGGTAAGGGTAAGGTCTGAAAACCAGCGCTTTGTTTATTTTCATCCTCTCTTGTACCTTGGCGATTAGCAACACGATTATATCAGAACAGCTTCCTCACTCACATCAGAAAGCTAAGAGAACGCTTCTGAACTGCTGTATTTACACTTTGGTGAGAATAATATAGTATCCCAGATTTTAGGGTATCCAACATCCAAATTTCCAATAAAAGTTTATCTTTAGTTACCAGACATACCATGCAAAGTAAGACTTTTAAGGATACACAGCTTTACATGTATGCCATTTTAGACATTTGCTGAGGAGTACACAATACACATCAATTCTTTATGTCTAATACACAGCTTTCGATATGTTTCATTTTTTATTTTTTTAATGACTATATTTCTGTCCGGTAATGAAGGCATAGCAAGGAATATTCACGTCTTTGTATAACGTCTCACACAGTAGAGTAAGCACATATGTAAAAAACACTTAATGTGGCTTGTGTGTGTTTGAGAGAGCTGTACTCTTCCTCTTTCACTTTATTGCTCAGTCACTCATTTATACATAGTTTATGCCAAATTCCCATGCTGCTGTTTGCATTTGCATTCTGGCATTTGTTAGAACTGCGAAATACTTTTTACCCCAATATTGATGCAAACTTGTGAATGGAAGGGCTTATTTTAAAGTTTTTAAAGCCCAGACTTCATTAGGAATTGAAGCTGCCAAAAACCAATTTTGCAACCAGGTGCTGAATTTGTTTCAAATTTGTCATTTTGTGCCTCCAAATTTTACAATAAACAAACATTATCCTGGGGATTTTCCTCATTGTGAAAGAGCCGAGGCCAAACCTCACATACTGAAAGGGAGAAGGGGAACACATGGTCCAGCTGCTATTGGACATTTTCGATTAAAATCTGATATCAGTCTAACTGTAAACTTACACACATAGGACCTCTGTGTTTGTCTGCTACCAAAACTGGAAACTAAATGTAAAAGTGAAGGATTTTTAACATAATTCAAAACATCTGTTTTAACATTTTCTGCTCTGATGTCGGTTGTAACAGCACTGCACCAGACAGCTCCTACTACTAAGTGTTTACAATTGTGCTGGTCTATCTCTCAGTGCTTAAAAGGAGAGAGGAAATACAGACAAATGTCACAGAGCCACGTTGACTGGTCGCAAATTCAGAAACTGAGTTCTGGAAAGTCATCATTTAAACATATCCCCATTTAATTGCACTGTGTTGTTTAAAATGTGCTGAATGTTTTAGTTTTAGGGACTTTTTTGTCATGTATTTATGTCATGCAGAACTTTTCCCCATCCAAAATGTGTTTACCGTTCTACCTTGAAGGACTCTGAAAGATTTAATCCCTCACAGACAACTTCTTTTTCTTTTGATGCAAACATGTTTTGCTAATAATTCCTCTGATGTCCTGTCCATAATGAAGAAAATCACATTGAATGTCAAATTTTTATTTCCATATTTTAATTTCATTTCAGTTTCACTACACTCTTGTCCAAACTATGCATGGGAAATAAAAAAGTTCTGAGAGACACTGATGAATAGTGTGACTGTACTTCTTTCTAGTGGCTGCTATCTTTTTTGTGTTTATGCCTAACGAGCTCTCATCACAAACCTGAGTGGGAGACCTTGACTTTTGTAGATGCTTGATTCAATGTTGCTTATGTTTGGTCTCTCATAAATCACTTCCTTTCATAAGAAAGTTTCAAGTGTGCTGTTTTTGTTGCTCATGAAGAAAGACTGAATGAATCATCAGCTTTACTTTTAAAACAACATACATCAGTAATACTACCTAAAAGAAAAAAGCTTTCTGTGCTCAATCAGAGCTCCAAGGCTGCCCTAATCAATGGAAAATCCCACAATAACAGTTTTCTTTAGCTTGCATGCAGACAAAACTAATTAACGCATATTTTAAACAGTTTTTCACCCGATGTTTAATTCTTCAGTTGCAGGATGTGAATTCATGGCTCGTTGTATTCAGTTAATATACCTGTATTGTAGGAGCAGTTTCAGCTCACATTCATGTTAGTCATGTTAGCATCTACAGAACACTTACAGTATTAATTTGGATACATGACATGCCATGATAACCAAAAGCAAACCAGAATATTCTTGAGAATGTTGTCATTCCGTTTAATGAAAATACACACATACGCACATATACATATACATATACATATATATATGTGTATATATATATATGTGTGTGTATATCTATATATATATATGTATATCTATTTATATATATATATATATATATATATATATATATATACATGGCATGGCATGGCAAAGGCAGTCTTCTCCTTGGACTCTGCTGACAAGGGGACCTGCCAATAACCTTTGGTAAGATCAAGGGTGGTTATAAATCGAGCCTGGCCCAGGCTTTCAATTAGCTCGTCGACCCGGGGCATGCACCAAACTCTGACACTTCATTTACTTTTCTGAAATTGTTGCAGAAACGTACCGTTCCATCCGGCTTGCCTGTCAGGACAACAGGGCTGGACCAGGCACTCTGGGACGTTTCGATCACATTCAACTCCAACATTTTCCTTACCTCCTCCTGAATCTGTTTCTTACGGGCCTCTGGTATCTGGTATGGTTTTTGGTTTACTGTTTTTCCTGGTCGGGTGTGTATCTCATGCTCTACCAGATGGGTGCAGCCAAGGAGGGCCGAAAAGGCATCCTGGTTGCCATCTACTAGCTCCTTTGCTAGTTGCCGTTGGTGAGGGGAGAGGTCTGGACCAAACTGCACTCCATCTCGGGCATGGACTTCTTGCTCTCTGGGGGGAAGACAAGTGAACAATGCCTCCCGATCATGCCATTTCTTTAATAGGTTAACATGATATATTTGCTCACCTTTCCTCTTCCCCGGTTGCCGTACTTTGTAATTGACATCCCCAACCTTTGCAATTACTTTGAAGGGCCCCTGCCATGTGGCTAAGAACTTAAATTCCACTGTGGGGACCAGCAGCAGGACCCTGTCTCTCGGTTTGAACTCTCTGGGTTGGGTGGTTCGGTTATATGCGGCACTCTGGTCTCTCTGTGCCTTTTCCATCTGCTCCTTCACAATGGGATACACAGCAGCCATCCAGACTCGCATCCCCGCCACATGTTCAATCATGGTACGGTGAGGATAGGGTTGCTCCTCCCAAGCTTCCTTGGCAATGTCTAGCAGACCCCTAGGTTTGTGGGAATACAAGTCAAACGGGGAGAAGCCAGTAGAAGATTGTGGAACTTCTCTTACCGAGAACAACAGGGGAGGGTAGGGGAGGAGCTGGTCCCAATTTCTTCCATCTTTGTCAATGGCCTTTCTCAGCATAGCCTTGAGAGTCTTGTTGAATCTCTCCACCAGTCCATCCATTTGCGGGTGATACACTGAGGTCCTCACCTGTTTCACTTGCAAAAGATCACATAGCTCCCTGGTTACCCTGGACATGAACGGGGTCCCGACTCGGCTACTGAAAAGGAACAGTTCTTTTGCAATTTGTTTAGCATTAGCTTTTCTTAAGGGGATGGCTTCTGGATACCGAGTGGCGTAGTCGACTAAGACCAAAATGTACTGGTGTCCCCAAGCACTCTTTGGAGGTCCCACAATATCCATCCCTACCCTCTCGAAGGGGGTTTCTATGATAGGCAGAGGGACCAGGGGGTTCCTGTAGGTCTGTTTTGGGGTGTTGACCTGGCACTCTGGGCAACTAGGGCAGTAATTCTCTACTTCCTTGTTAACTCCTGGCCAAAAGAACCTCTGCAAGACTCTCTCCTTTGTTTTCTCTACCCCCAAGTGGGCCCCCAGTAAATGGGTGTGGGCTAACTGCAGAAGTGCGGGGCGATAAAGTTGGGGAACAAGGAGCTGCTCAGTGACCCTATCATTCCTTTTTGCTACCTGATACAGGAGCCCGTGCTTCACTGCGAAGTGGGGGTAGCAAGGAGCTAACCGGGGTCCCACTAGTGCCCTCTATGACCTGAACATTTCTCAGTGCTTTCACGAGGGTGGGATCCTGTAACTGAGCGGATCCATACTGACCTTTAAGGGTTGGAGCTGGTCGTGGTCCACCCGTATCATCTTCACTCAGCGCCGGTGGTTGGTAGGAGTCCCCCGATTCTTCCAGGGCCGATTCCTCATCACTAACATCCCTGGCCAAGACTTGGGCTGACCCTGTTGGGGAAGAGCCTGGCTTGGTAGGTCTGTCCCTGAGGTTACTCAACATACAATGTGGGGACTTACGTTTTCGGGGTTCTGCTGGAGCCTCTCTTGTGCCTCCCTCCACAGCAGGGGGAAGGCCAGGCAGTTCCGTCCAATCAATATAGGGACTGGGAGGGTCTTGATCACTCCCACTTCAACATTAAAGGACCCGTTTGTGGCTATAAGCTTCACCACCGTGGTGGGGTACTCATGTCTGAGAAATAGTCCTGTATTTTTACAGATTTTGCGTTCTTAGTTTTTTGTAGGAACAATTTAATTTTCTCCACACTGTAATATCTTTTCCTGTTTTTCTTTGAGAAAACCCAGGATTGGCTTTCCTTGTCCTCTGAGTCTTCCTCCACACAAGGATCCAGACTCTGAGCCTCCCTGTGCCTCTGTTTGCTTCCCCTTCCTGCTGTCCCTTTCTTTGCCTGAAGCTCTCCTGAGTTATTTCTTAGTTTTCTTTTCAGATGAGGAACTTTTAAAAGGTCATCCTCATCCCCTACTCCAAGATCACTCCCTTCCACTGTTTCTTCCACCACCGCTTCGTTACCTGCACTCTTTTTCTTTGGTTTTGTTTTTTCCTTTTCCTCTCCTGTCTCCTCCTGGCCTCCCACACTCACTGACTGTACTGTTCTTCCTCATCTGCCTCCTCCACCTCTACCCGCTTCCCCTGTTCCTCACCTGCCTCCTCCTCTACCTCCACCTCCACCTGTTCTTCCTGTTTCTCCTCACCTGCCTCCTCCTGCACCTCCACCTGTTCTTCCTTTTTCTCCTCACCTGCCTCCTCCTGTACCTCCACCTCCACCTGTTTTCTCTGTTGCTCCTCTACTGCTTCCTTCCGCGCCTCCACTTGCACCTGTCTTTCCTTCTGACCCTCACCTGTCCTGTTAGTGTCCTTCACTGGACAGGCCCTGATCAAATGCCCGTCCTTTCCACATCCAAAACATTTGGTGCTGTCAGAAGAGACAAAGATTAAATAATCATTTTCCTCCACTCAGATCTTAAATGCCAGGCTAACCCTAACCCTGTTATTCAAGATCATGAGGACATTTCTCCTATGAGACACCACATGTTTTAACAATGGAGACTGTTGGGAATTGATATTGATTATTGATTATTAATTAATATATTATTATTAATGAATTAAAATTATTATAGTTGATTAATGGAACTTAGGTTACTATGATTCACTAATGAACACAGGGCACCACCCTGAAGTCAGGGATCAATAATCAAATGATATACCTTTAGTCTCAATGCCTGAAATTACTCAAATTGTCAATATTATGAAAATATCAATAATTAAATAAGAGGGAAGGTGTGAATCCGAGCACTGACCATCTCAACTAGCTGTTATTATAATATGGGATTGTGCAAAATAATCACAGACACTGCTCAGTTAAAATCAACAGTATTTATTAAAGCTCTCCTCCAAAACACAAACCACCTACTTTAACAAACAACAGTTGCTTTCAACAACTAGCAACATCAAAACATAAGCAAGCCAAAACATATAAACAGGTGAGGGTGTGTGTGTGTGTGAGTGTGTGTGCATGTGTGTGTGCGTGTAACAGGAAATCCCTTATAGACTACAAAGATGGCCGAACGTGGCTTGTGAAGTCTCGTCCACCGGACTACAAATCAGGGGGCGTGACTTAAGAACTCTCGTTAGAGAGGACTATGGGAAGCGCCGAACGTGATTTGGCGTAG